>CAJNIZ010044975.1:1267-31558 GCA_905231905.1 Symbiodinium pilosum
CTAAACTCCTCAAAGGGGGTATATATAGGGGATTATATAGGGTTTAGGATTCAGGGTTTAGGATTTAGGGTTTAGGGTCTAAACTCCTTAGAGGGGGTTTTATATACCCCAATAATGGAGAGTCAAATGGAAAAGAAAATGGAAAATGAAATGGAAACTGGGATTATAGGGTTAGTTAATAGGGATTAGGGGTTATATAAGCCATAGTCTAAACTCCTTAAAGGGGGTATATATAGGGTTTAGGGTTTAGGGTCTAAACTCCTTAAAGGGGGGTTATATGGGGGATTATATAGGGGACTACTATAGGGGTGTATTAAGGGGGATACTAGGAGTTTAGACTATGGCTCATATGTGGTTTGTTGTTATGGGTTTGGGTTTGGCGGGGTTTGGAATTTTCAGTAAGTAGTTCAGGGTATAGGGTTGCTAGAGTTCAGGGGGCTTCTTGGCAGTTTTAACCATCAGCTTAGTCAAATCTCAATGATGAACTAACAATTTGGGCTCAGGACCTGCATTCGTACGGGGCAATGAGCTGGGTTGCTGTCAAGAAACTTAATTCAAATCACTATATCGGGGAAACCTTATTACTGTATAACTTGTATAACTATACACACCCATTATGGTAACTTAGCTTAGGTTCCTTAACAGCAACCCAGTGAAGGTTGAGGGTCTACGGCAGAGTACGGTTATGAGGGATGAGGGTGCGTGCCTAACATATGGTCATTTTCCTGATGATCATCACCTTGCAGGGCTAAAGGGCTCCAATCTGGCGTGGGCAAAAATCCCTTTTCCCGGACTGGTCCTTGATGGATTTAGCGTATAAGGGTTTAGGGTATGGGGTTTAGGGTTTAGGGTGTTGTTAAGGATTTAGGGTAATCCCTTCCTCCTAACATGAACCCCCCCAGCCCCCCTAATATTAAGTACTCCCAATATATTATAGGGGTTATGCAGGTGTGTTTACAGGGGTTGTGTATGAAATATTCCTCAGTGTGGTGTATTATAGTATAGTGGGAGTATTTGATAGTGGGGGGGGGGGGAGTTGAATATCGGGGGAGGGGATTAACCAAGATGCACGGATCAAGGTTCATGGTTCCCCCTTTTTCTTGAGTGAGGTGGTTGTTGTACAACATCCCCAAGGTTAATAAGGGACATCCTAATCTATAAGGCAAGTCCCAAAACGATAGGCTTGGTTCATCTCTGTGGTTTAAGGTTTAGGGTTCAGGGTTTAAGGTAGGGTTGTGAGAAGGCCCAAGAACGAGCTCAAAACCTCTCAAGATCGATAGGGGGCGACGCATGTTTAAAAACCCAGAGAGGCCCAAAGAAAACAAAAGGGGTGGAAAACGTAAGTGTGACTCATACCAAATTAAAGACTATGTCTGAGAAGTAAACCGAACTGCTCCAACCCTGAAACCCAAACCCTCGACCCTAAAGCCAAAGCCCTAAAATCTGAACCTGTTAACACTCAAACCTCAATCCCAGATTCCCCCCATAATCCTTATAATCCCCATATGAGCTATAGTCTAAACTCCTTAAAGGGGGGTCATATTGGGGATTATATAGGGGACTCCTATACGGGGGATTAAGGGGGATAATAGGAGTTTAGACTGCAGTACATATAGCCCTAAAATATTTGTTTAATCCTGAAGCCCATGTCGCCGGAAGCCTGCCTGAGCTCCTCCACGCCTATGTTCCTCAGGCACCGTGCTTTCACAGCGCACCTATGAGGCCTGACAGATAGGGTATAGGGCTTTGGGCTTGAATCCTAAGCCCCTAAACCCCTAACCCTCAACCCTAAGCCTTTAGGTTTTAGGGCTTTTCAAGCAAGTTCTAAGGCGGAGTCCTGAAAATGCATTACGATCTTGCTGTAGTCCCAACTGACCGATAGAATCATTCTTTAGCGGAGATCCAAGGCGCACGCTCTAAACCCCATCATTTCGGGCAGTAATTAAACCCTAAACCCTAAACCCTAAAACCCTAGCTGGTGAATAGGCGGCTTCCACTGCGGGCTGGTCCTCACCTGTGCCCGTGAAGGCAGCTGGCAGAATAGTATATCAGGGTTTAGGGTTTAGGGCTTAGGGTTTAGGGTGTAGGGTTTAGGGTTTAGGGTTTAGGGCTCAGGGTTTAAGCTTTAGGGTTTAGGGCTTAGGGTTTAAGGTTTAGGGTTTAGGGCTTAGGGTTTAGGGTTTAGGGCTAGGTGCAGCTAAGGCAAGTTGGGAGTTCTGTTACAGTAAGCAGTTTTGGATTGTGGCCGTGGATTAGGGGTCTAAGTTCTAGGTTTAGGGTCACGGTTTACAGGGTTGAGATTCAGCGTTTGTCAAGTAGTCAACATATGGGTCAAGGCTTGTTCAGATTTAGTGTAAAGTTTAGGGTTGCCCTGTGCATGGTGTAGAGGCCAGGGTTTTGGGTTTTTTGGGTGGCTAAATGGGTCACTGATGTTGGGAGATACCCCTTAAACCCTATAAACCCTTATGTAATCCCAGTTTCCATTTTTGTTCCATTTGATTCTCCATTATTGGGGCAGAATATCCCTAAACCCTGAAGTCTTTAGGGGTAAGGGTAACGGTGGACTGCATTCCCCTCGTGGGGCATACTTACGAATGGTCGGATGTCAAACTTAGGGTTTGTTTCTGGGCACTTTTAGTGGGGTTTAGGGTAAGGGGCCTTCTTCTTTTATAGGAAGCCAGTATTGGACCATCTTGACCACCCCCAGAACCTAAGCACTATCTCTAAACCCTAAATCCTATCCCTGCGCCCTAAACCGCATAGACCCTAGAAGTCCTTCCAAGCACAGCGCATATGAGCCATATCTTAAACTCCTTAATTGGGGGTTATATAGGGGATTATACAGGGAACTATTATATTGGTCATTGAGGGGGATACTACGGTGGATACGAAGAATCCTGCATGACCTTAGGTACCTTAAACCTTGGGAATTATAGCACTATAGTATACTAAGGTCATGCAGGATTTTTTGTATCAACAGTAGGAGATTAGGCTTTAGCGCATATCTTGAGAAGCGGCCAAGCCCTCCGAGGAGCATGGAAGCTCACTTTAAAGGACAGTAGTCCTTAGGACTTAGCTTGGACCTTAGACCCTTAACCCTTTGGGATCCCCTTATATTCCTATTATAGGTAATTAAGGGTTAACCCTTAGTAGGGGTCCTAAATGCCACGTAGAGTAGTCATGCAGGCCCCCCTTTGAGGGCTTCATGTTGGCTTGGGAGAGTGAATGCCCTCGAACAAAACGCTAGAATCCCTACAAGTCCGACGGTTTAGGGTTTAGGGTTTGGAGTATACGATTGGTTCCATGGGAGCCAGGGGATGTCCTAGCCCTGAAGGTACTGGTGCTCAAGGGGGAGTGGTAGAGTGGATCCCCTCAGAATAGTCCCTAGTCCTTATACAACCTTCATACATGCCCTCATCCTAGTACCTATACACCCCCCTCCACACCCTAAACCGCATTCCCCCTGGGAACCAATAAGTAACGACCAAGGTCATGATTGGCAACTCCTCGACGGACTCAGTCCTTGCGATTCTTGGCAGTATTGCAGGGTTTGGGGTTTTGGGAGGTGAGTTACCATGTAGGGACCTTATATAAGCCTTAGATACCCCTCATATAGCTCCTCAACTCATGGTCCCTACACACCCCTCATACGAACTCTCCACATTGGAAGCAAGAGATTAGGGCTTCAGGGTTGAGACGAGTATCTACGTACACCATGAAACTTACAGCGCGTCATGAAATAAGCAGTTTGCGCACATGTGGTTATGGAGATTTAGCCAGGCTGTTCCCAGGAAGGGTCAATAATCTCTTTTCCTTGTGTCGCCGGTGTTGCCATTGCCATGCTTGCTTCACGGTCGTTGGTTTCTCTTCGTTCCTCTTCCATGTACAACTGTCCTGGACATGTGTCGTGCTTTGTGCCGTTGATGCGAGTGTTTCTCAACACTGGGAGACCTTAGTGACCCTAGGGCCTAGGGTCATACTTACAGGGATTGCAAGGATTACAGGGGCCGGTGTACTACTGGTGCTCCAGGGGTTAAACACCATAAACGCTGAACCCTAAACGCTAAACCTCAACATGATATTGGTAATTATGTAATCCCCATAGTACCCCTATCATAGTACCTCCGCTCCCTCTGATGCGCTCTTTATGCGCTCTCAACCCTGCATGGCATGGTAGTTTTTCATTTTCTCTTCCATTATCCCAATATATAACCCCAATATACGCCCTCTGGGCCCTGTAGAACCCTTATGTATTCCCTATATAACCCCTATAAAACTCCCCCTTACTCTCAAAGGCAGGTTTTCCAGTCGAAGCTCTGCCTCCCAGCCCTTGTCCATGACCCTGAGCCCAGGAATTTCAAGGGTGAAATCGATGTGGCTGTGGGCTCAGGAAAGGGTTGTAGGGGTCATGGGACTTAGTAAGCATATATAGCGCACAACCCCTAGGCCCTTAGAAGGGCCCGAGATATAGTATCCCCATAATCAAGCTACTTAGTCCGCCTGAGCCGTGAGGATTGTTGCCAACGGCCCCAAGTCTTCGACTAGGTCGTTGTTGAACCTCAAAACTGGGTTTCCCAGTAATCCCTGCTCACACAGGGGCCCCTTTCCTAGGTTATCGGGGATCATAGAGCAAGAGCCGAATAGAGACTTCTGTCCTTTCAAGGGGCTGTTTCCTGGCTTGGCACTCGATGCATGGAGAGCTTTGTTTTCATGGGTGTACTGTCGAGAAATCCTACTTGGTGCTGAGTACTGGAGAAGGCATTGGATCTTTACAGTAGCCTCTAGACCAACCCCTATAACCGTCCTTCTAACCCATGCTCCCATAGCCTACCAAGCTCCAGCGAGAATCCTGCTAATCCCCTCCCCTGATATATTAACCCCCCCACCCCCTAATCTGAAACATTCCAATATACTATAATATGCCACGAATGGGTGGGGCTATATTACAGACATCTCAATTATAAGATTAGACACTCATGGGTTTTGGGGTTTAGGGCTTAGGGCGGGCATGAACTCTTCAAGGGCTTCTTCGTTTGTTGGGGTTACTGCCATGATCAGGGATGCTGTTTGTCTGGTTTAGGATTGAGTGTTTAGGGTTATTTGTGCAGCTCATATTTCTGTAAAAAGGCAGCCCTTCGAGACAAGCGGCTTTTCAAGTCATATTCTTATTCATTCCATGGTATGCGCTGGTATGCGAGGATGCAAACATAGGAGAGATGGCAAAAAGTAGAACGGCATACCTTGAGGCTTTAGGAAAGCAGCTTGCCTTGGTTGTCTGGATGCATGGAACCCCTGTTTAGGGTTTAGGGATAAGATTGGTGGTTTGTGAAGGTTATTCAGTCCCTGTCGACCTTTTCATGCGACGCTTATCTCCACAGAGTTCCCGACAACGTTCTTCTATTGCGCCCGTACTTTGCATCTTCACAAGGTTCGACAAAAGCTTGGCTGTTCAATGATAGTCCACTCATTCCCATATTCTAATAATTCGCAATTTCCAACCGTTGAATATCACATCATCAACTCGCAACCCTTTGCCCTACATCAAGCCAAACCAAGGCGAAACAGGGCATGCTTGTCGGGCTTATGAATCAAGCCTTCGAATCTGGGGCTTAATTAGGGCTTAGGCAGCATAAGCCTAAGTGAAGCTATATAGGGAAAAACCGAAGCGACGAAGCCATAATCAGGTCATGTCCTAAAGTCCTTTAAAAGACCGTTACCTAAACCCGCAAAGTAGGTAAAATAATGGCCCAAAACCCCTAAATATAGCCCAAGAGGCCATTATTCTACATACTTTGGGGGTCCAGGTATAGATCACGCGGATGCTTATCACGATACCTACCAACCCTGACACTCTCAGACCCTGCATCCTCCCAGTTTCCTGAAGGCCACCCAGCCGGGGTGATACTGGCTATTCCCATTGTGGTGTGGTATACTATTAAATACCGGGAATCTTTAACATTGAGGTGGGGTTGGGAGTGTTCAAAAAATGGGGTGGCGAGAAAACTCCCTTCATAGCCAATACCCAACCCTAGTTGCCTTTCACGTTCAAAGTTCTTGCCCATTTGATTCTCCAATATCCCAGCCCCGAGCCCAAAATTATAGACACGAGCCCTAAACCGAAACCCCTAATATGTACCTAATCTTCAAACCCCACACCTGAGATACTCCGCCATTCCCCCCCCTACATAGCATGAATAGATGAACCCGTTTCTAGCAACCTTTAGCAGAATGTTGGCGGGTAGGGGCAGTGTCCAGCTCAATCTTTGTAAGCCCCTGTGCAACCCCAGTTTCCGTGTTATTTTCCTTGTTTTTCCCATGTTGATTCTCTATTGGGTTAATAAACCCCTAAACCCTGCATAATCCCTTGAAAATCCTAAGCCCAAACCCTACACCCTAAACTGCCCTAAACCCTAAACACCTTGTACCCTAAACCCTAGACACCTTAAACCCTAGACACCTTAAACCCTAGACACCTTAAACCCTAGACCTCTAAACCCTAGAAGCTAAATAGCTTATGGCCCGCAATTCCGCAAGGCCGGTGTGTTCACAAACGAACTCTCCTCAAAGGCGCCTGTTGTTTTACTGACTTGTTTACGGTTTTGGGGTTTAGTGCTATATGAACGATAGTCTAAACTTCAAAAGGGGGCTATATAGGGTTTAGGGCCTCGCTCGGTCTAGGGCGGTTTAGGGTTTAGGGTTATACATGTGCATAGTACGACAGAGGGCTTAGGGATGTACCCCAACATATAGTGAGCAACTAAGTGGGAACTGAAGTGGAAATGAGGGCTTCATAGGAGTTATGAAGGGGATACTTCCCCCTACTACAAAAATCCTCTTCCTAGGATTGAATATCCCGATTGTGGTCTATTTTTTATACATTGGGGGAGGGGGGGGGGTGGGACAATTAGGGTGAGCTTATGGGGTTGCACTGCTTGGGGAGCGCCCAAACCCCAAACCCCGAAACCCTGAACCGTAATCCCTAAACCCTAATCCCTAAACCCTAAGGGGTTACTCGAAGACATGCTGGTCGTTGGTAGGAGCCGGGAAAGGCAGCTGCTGTTGAGGGTTTAGGGTTTTTTTAGGTTTTGGGTTCAGGGTTTAGGGTTTAGGGTTTTAGGGTGTTAGGGTCCGGAATGGAGGATATGTAGGGTTTGGGGCTTCAGAATCCCTATGAAGACGGCAGCTTCCATTGTCTTTCCCTTCCTTCGTTCCATACAAAACTCCAGTACAAAGACAGGAACTTTTCACGCTGGCAGTGTGATTTAGGGAGCGTTCTATACCACAATTGGAATATTTGATATTCGGAGGGTGTTGGTTTTCATGTTAGGGGTTGGTGATTCATCCGTTTCAGGGATTATTCGCTGGTGGTCACTACGGAACCTACGGAACGGAGGAATGGATCCCTACAGTTACCATCCCTCATACTAGTTTGTCTTTCCCATTGCTGAATTCCTTCATTCCCTGTTGACCACCAGCAAAAAGGCAAGCCCTGAACACTAAACCCTAAATCATGAGCTAGGTTCCAGCAGAACTTGTCATTAGCAAGCCAGTGACTGTTCTCTCACATACCATTTCTGTCCCTGCCGCCCCACACTTCCAATTGTTTGCCGTCAAAACTGTGGGCTCCTTGAAACTTATCCGCAACACCTAGTTGCAACGCAATAGTTTCCATACTCAGGGAGCCCCAATATAAACCCAAATATATACAAATACAGTAATCATTATCCTAGGGACTCCCAAAACTGTGCATCCAATTCTTTTAAACCCAACTTTTAAAACCATCCTTCCATATTACTATATATATATATGTATTTACATATAGATATATTTGTTTTTCCCATGTATGCCTACCCTTCCTTATCTCCCCTGTAATAGCCTGTATACCCCTGTACATTCCGACATCACACTTTTCCCCGTCTAAAGGGATCCCCACATACGGACAGAACCCTGAATCCTACACACTGAATTCTAAAGCCTGAACCCTAAATCCTAAACCCTAAATCCATGGACTGACACAGCATAGGCCTTTTCCACCCCAGCAATAGCTTGCATCAGAAAAGGCGCGAGGGGGTGTTTAAAAAAACTAAATCCTAAACCCTAGACCCCAAATCTTAAACCCTGAATCCTACACCCTAAACCCTATAACCATAAAACCCAAATCCTAAATCCAATGCCCCCAAACCCTAAACCCTACGCAGTGTTGACTTTTTTTGGCACGAGGTGCTCCGGCATCATATGCTGGCCGCCTCCTGGCGCGGGCCAGGTTGGCACTGTTTCCGGTGCCTAAACAGGGTGTAAGGTTGAGGGTCTAGGCTGTAGGGGTTTAGGATTTAGGGTTTAGGGGTTCAGCGTTTAGGGGCTTAGGGGTTTAGGGTTTGGGGGTTTAGGGTGCTTAAATCGGGGTATAGAGTCCTAAATTGTGGGTCTATTTAGGGTAAAAGGAACGTGCTTAGAGGGTCTAGTTTTACTCCGGCTAAACATATGTTTTTGGGAGGGTTCAAGGGCAGATAAAGTAGCCTTGCCTAAATCCCAAACCTTAAACCCTAAAGCCATTTTCGTGGGGGAGATTCGATCTTCCCAGGCCTCGCCAGGACATGAACTGCCGTGCATGAGCTTACATGGCTGTTTCCAGAAGTTAGTGTTTAGGGTTTTGGGTGGGGGGTTCCTATGATGAGGATAGCAGTTTTCGAGGGTAACAGAAGTGAGATGAGGTCTACCCCGTTCGGAACCGCAACCAGGACCCTGCATGAGTTCAAGAATAAATTTCAGGGTTCAGGGTTTGGGGACATTCTTATCCAGGAGCATTCCTCTTTTCATGCAGCTGAATACGATGGCCCCTCAGTATGTGGGCCCCCACAAACTGTGGGTCCGGTTAAGGGTGTCGGGTTTAGGGTTGACGGTTACTACGGTAGGCCTTATCCGTTCGGGAGGGACGCATATTGGGGCGGGTCCATGGTAGTCCAACGACGTTTTCGTCTTTCTACGGAGCTTGATGGGGCTGAGGGTTCGAACATGTAGAGCTTTGAGCACCAAACCCCAGACCCCAAGGGTTGTACGGCCCAAATACTATAAGCTTAATGGTATTTGGGGCCTAAACCCTATTATTTGGGCCCTATATACCCCTATATAGTCGACATATATCCCCCTATAACCCCTTTAAAGGGACTTTATTATTTGGGCCCTCAAACCCAATTATTTGGTTCCTTGGACCCTCAGGGAGATTGAGGTCTTAGAGCTGAGTCTCGATGTTGACATGGACCCTCCTGGTCTCTTCATTTGTGGTTATTGGGCTTAGGGTTTACCAGGACCCTCCTAGTACCCTGAATTGGGTATATGGCCCCTAACAGTGGACACGTAGACCTAAATAGAAGATAGTTGGAGAGTCGAGAGTTTGAGCCATGGTGCTGGGTGGAAATCCGTTTTTGTGGCAACATACGGCTTATTCAGCCGAAGGAACTACTGATAGGGTTTAGCATTCAGGGCTTCGGGTTTAGGATTCCTGCCACGGTTCATAACCTCTCACACCTGTTGGTACATTTTTCCCCCAGTACAGGCCTTGATGTACGCAAGGAATATTGATGATTATGGGGAGAGGGGAGAGTGCAGGATGATGGCTCAAAACCCCGTGAAAGTAGTAGTGTTTTATTTGAGGATGCTATGGTACCCAATATAGAGTAAGAATATATCCTCTTTTGGGTTATAGTATTTCATATAAAGAGAATAACTCTACTATTTTCAGCCACCAAAACAGGATTCTCATGGCGTTTGAGCGGCTCTACCCAGGGCGTCAGTTTCCGAGAGCTGAAATCCTTAGGCATTGAAGCCTGGGTTTAGGGTTTTAGGGTTTAGGGTTTCTGGGTTACTGTGAGGCTTGAAACCTCGACCTCACACCTTGAGCCTCTCAAGTCAAGAGCTCTAAACCCGCCATCGTTCAGCCTGGATTCCCAAATCAAGCCACAAACCCTAAACCCCACACCCTTGAACCCCAAAACAGGATATATCTTAGTACATCATACTACATTATAGTATATTACAGTAGATTATACTACATTACTAAGTTACTAGCCCAAAAACACAACCCTTAAATTTCAGCCATCTGCAGGGTTGACCTTTGCGGAGCGATACCTCACCGCCGCCTGTCCGGGGCTGAGGATCGAGCGTTAGATCCCGCATACATGGGGCGACATCCAGGGTCTCAGGCCTGAACCCTTTGTTCCAGATTTACAAAACTAGAAAATGCGAGGGTTAGGGTTTAGGATTTTGGGTGACAGGGGTTTAGGGTGTGGGGTTCAGAGTTTAGGGTCTAGGGTTTGGGGCTTAGAGTTTGGAGTTTAGAGTTTGCCATTTAGGGTTTAGGGGTAGGCTTGAAAAATACCGTTTAGTTGCTACTGCCCTCAACCCATACAGAGTCTCCATGCGGCCATCACAAAGTCAGTTGAAATAGACCCCGTTCGCGACCCTGGTATACATTGGGTAAGCTCTGTTGCTTGCTGGTGACGTGTAACGGGATCCGACGTTATCAAGTCTTTGTTAGCTTCTGAGGGTAGCATACCTAGTAAAGTGTTATCGTATTCCGCTGAAGCCCCTGTATAAAGTTAAGGATTCGGGGGGTTCTTACTGGTTCGTATGAAGCCATGCTCGCAAGGAAGGGGCCGAAGTCCATGGCAGGAGGGCAGTTCACAGCTTAAGTGCAGCATGTTCTGTCGTTGCCCCTAGCTACCCCGAAGCCCTAGACCTTAAACCCTAAACCCTGACCCTACACCTAGTAAGGTGAGGACTCAAGGCTTGCCAACTCGACGTACCCACCATGCGGTGAGGAGGTGGCGTTCAGGGTTTCGGGCTTGCTTGCTGGGGCTTGGTTGGGGTGTTGGGGGCGCGCGGAGGCGGCAGAGAATACCCGGAAATGGCAAAGAATATGGAAGCTAACATCCAGGACCCTGTCAGTACCCAACAATGGGGTCATATGGCCCCTAACAGTGGATACTCAGACCTAAATGAAGTGTAGTTGGAAGGTCTACGATAGCATCTTTGTGGATTTCCCAGGTTGGGGGGTTCAGGGGGTTGCAAGTGTAGATGTAGACCCTCAAACTACCCTCAGTATAGATCCCCAAAATCGTATAAGTCTTGTTGTGGGGACCCCTCGGGCCCAAGAGGTACAGTACCCCTAATTTTGGGAAATCCTCTGTTGAAGGGGACGGTACGGGGTTCAGGCTTTACGAAGTTGAGTTTCTCCATCTGGGTTGCTGCTGAGGAACTTAAACTAACCCTAGAAGCCCAGGTACCCGTATAGTAGGTTCTTGGGTTATAGATAGAATCAGTTTATACAGGGACCCAAGGACCGGGACCCAATATATAGGTAACTGGGCTTCTAGGGTAAGTTATCGGAATATGGGTGTATAGAGCTTAGATTCTAGGGTAAGTTATCGGAATATGAGTGTATAGAGCTTAGAGTGGAGGGTTTAAGTTGCCAGAATGTGGGTCTGTAGTAAATAAGAGGGTTTCATTCTTGGAGTAAGTCACCTTAAGTTCTTCAACAGCAACCCTGCTATATGGGTGGTTGTCAAAATTATGGTCCTTTTTTGGGTACCCTCAAGATAGGAGCCGTATTATAATAGGGATCCAAAAAGGCTTCTACGACAACTTCCTGGACGAGAGTTGGGAGGAATGGCTGCGCAGAGTTCTACAAGATGGGGAGTGGGGGGATAACCTGACGCTGCAAACCTTGAGCGACCAGAGCGTCATTGGGGTCCTAGTCTACAAGATTCATCCAAATGCTGAAGTGCAAGACTTCGGCCTCTCCACTGTTCTTGTTCATCCTTGGTATGATGCGGAGACAGAACAAGTGCTGGACATCTGCAACAGTCAAGCTTCCCGTCTAAGAACTCTACTCTCATAGGATCCCCGTCATCACCTCATCATCTTCATTTTAAGCCTTATCTTCTGACATTATCACCTTATCATGTCTCATTTCCACCTTATCTTTTGACATTATGACCTTATCATTTGACATTATGACCTCATCACCTCATCAGCTTCATTCTAAGGTTATCCATTTGAAGAAGGAGTTAGGAAATAAGGTAGAAACTGGCTCAGGGGCATTGATGATTCATTTTCACCTCATCACAGCCAAGGACTGGCATTTCGATGCCTTGGTGGCTTTGGGGGCGAAACGTGGGCGTAAAGCAAACCGCATGAGAGGATACGACATGAGCGGCCGCTTGGGGTGACCTCAGGGTGGGGGTTGAAGTTCGGGGACCAATAGCAGACTTCAAGGGGGCTTAAGGGGGATCTGAAAGGAGGCTGGGTTTAGGGTTTAGCCTAAACCCTAAACCAAGCGCTTCGAGGCCCCTAATTGGTTTAGGGTTTAGGGTGGCCCTCAATTGAAATAAGTGCAAGAGGACATGCACCCCAAAATTGCATTATAGGTCCCACCTCATTATAAACCCTGCTATGCTACGTACATAAGCCCTTAAACCCTAATCTCTGTATAATCCCTATTAACCCCTCCCCAGCGCCCTGTCACCAACGATCTGACAGGCTGAGATTGTGCTTTCGCGCATGCAGCCCTGCGTTCTCAGCCCAGATACTAGGGTTTAGGCTGTGGGTTGGGTTTAGGGGTGCAATGAAATAGAAGCTGTGCATATATATATAGGGGCCACTGAGGAAGCCAAAATGATTACCAATGTTTTGGTACTAGATCCCCTGTATTGTTACGGTCTAAGATACCTCAAATACGCTCGACCGCACAATGATTTTGATAGTAATTTAGGGCCTTTACACTCATGGGAGTAATATAGGGGCCCGAAAAATTAACAAAATTATGGTTCCATATTCCTTAGCTTGGTCTATGGTACCTAAAGTGGACCTCAAAATGATATTGGTAATTATTTAGGCCCCTGTAGTACCCTAAACCCTGAACCTTAAACCCTATGGGTGGCCGAATTTTCCATCCTCAGAATTTGCACCTCAGCCATTTTTGGGTGTTTCTCAAAGTCATCCGGAGCCTAGAAGCTCCAAGTACCCGCCATTTATCTTAAGTATCCACCACAGGGACCTCATGCCCCTATTGAAGGGTACAAAGGGGGTCCTGGTATGCAATCCTGATCCGTAAAACATGAAGCCCTAAAACCCTAAAGCCCTGAAACCCTAAGCCCTAAACCCTGAAAGATATAAGGAAACCTTAAGCTCAATTGATACTGCCAGCATAGCTCTGGGGCCCTTAGATTCGACAGGCTCTGTGTCTAAACAGGCCTTGCGTCTAAGGCGGTTTAGGGTTTAAGGTTTGAAGCTAGACAGAAAATAGGGGACCCCAAATAGACCGGAATACATTGGAATCATTATTTTTGAGACCCCCCAAAAAAAGGTATCCCTAAGTATGGGAGACCCACATTTAGGGTTCCGGGTTTAGGTTCTTTCAAGACGAAGTCTTGGGCTTCTGCATGTGTACAAGCCAGGTTAAGGCTAAGGTGGAGGTTTAATGTATGGATTCCCCTAAAACCCGCCAGCTTCCATTATGAAGTTTGTTTAGGAAGGGCTACTTTAGAGTAATCAAGAGGGAACCTAGGGTAGGATAGGAGGTGGTGAGGAGAACTAACCCATATGAACTATTGTCCAGACTCCTTAAAAAGGGTTGCATAGGGGGTTATATAGGGGAGTATCAAAGAGCTTATTAAGGAGGATACTCGGAGCTTAGATTCCAGCTCATATGACTCCTATGTATTAATATATGGTGTGGTGGACCCTGGGGATATGCATATAGAGACTGCCTGCACGGAGCAGGTGCCCCCTTTGGAATTTAAAAGTGTGTAGCATTTTTTTGAAACAAACACGGCTGCAGTGTCAACAATGACATAATTACACTCCCCCAAGCTAACATGGAAACCCATATAGACTATAGACCCCTGGAAGAAGGACTGTAGTCTTTATAGGGCCCTTTTTGGGCTTCCATGTTAGTTTCCGGGAGTGTAGTTTAAGCAAGACTGTACATCTAGCAACTCTTGTGGACCCACTGCATTTAGGCCGGAGTTCAGCTGCTTTTCCCAGAGGGTCTACATATACAACCATTAGGGAATTAGGCCCCATAATTCCTTCTATAGTATGGTATTTTGGGCCTAATTCCTTCTATAGTATGGCATTTTGGGGCCTAATTCCCTAATAGTTGTATACATGGACCCTCTGGGTTTCTTTCAATATTTATTGGTAGTTTGTTGAGGTGCCAGCAATGACCCGACTTGTCCTGCACTCCGCAAGGAGCCGTGAGGAGAACGCCAGGGAAGAACCGCGTAGTGTAGGATTTGGGGTCATATACAGTAGGGTATTATATCGGGGAGTATTGGTCATTGGTTAAGGGGGATACTAGGAGTTTGGAATATAGCTGAGATACTTCAACTCTGGATATATAGGCGAGGGACATGTAGGGTAATTAGACTCGGGGATATAGGGGAGTGGCAAAGAAAATGGAAACTACTGTACTATGTGGGTTCTACGGCTTCTACGGCTTAGGAAAACTGAGCCCTGAACACAGAAATTGTAGACTTCTGACTCCACATGTTCAACTTTGAGCTCTGCACTGCAAGCAGCAAGCAAAGACATGTGCTGCCAAGGTGCAGGGAGATTTTTGCGGATGCCACTCAAGGCTCAAAGGCCCGGGCGAGAAGTGATGTGTAGGCTTTATGGAGGTTGCGGTTTGGGATTCAGGGAATGGGGCTCAGAAATGAGTTGGAGTATTGTTAGTGTTTAGGGTTTAGGGTTTAGGGCGCTTGTGCAGATTGAGAGCATTGCATATGAACACAGGGTTTCTTGCGACAAGCAAGGTAGGACTCCTACAATACTCTGGATGAAGGCCCATGCCCCTTACCTCCCAAGGTAAGCAGTTTTGAGCAGAAAGCTAGCCATTCGAGTCTAACAGGGGTTGGTATGGACCACGCCAAGCCTCAACATTCGTGCGGATGTTGGCGGGCGCCCGGGAACCGGATAAGAGTTAGAACCGATATCGCCCATGCCCCCAAGAAAAACAAGAGATGATATGTGAAGAAAGGTGTGGTGTTATGTTAATTGAACAGCCGCAAAGAGAGACACAATGTTCGGGTTTTGGTTCTAGCTTGAGTCGCCCTCAGGTGCTGTAAAGCCACGCAGTTTGTGTGGTTTTGCATGTGGGCAATGAGAAGTGTAAACTATCCCAACATCTATACCCTGCCTCTAACCCCAGCAAGCAACAATTAGGTACAGCCCTTAAAACTCTAGGCACTTAGATGCAATTGGGATTACTAGTTAGTTCCAACTGTCAGGACATGGCAACGACACTTTGACCTTTTGAACCAGTGCTGGGTTTAGGCTGTCCTGGCCTTTGGATGTCTTAGGATTCAGGGTTTCGAGTTTAGAGTTTAGGTTTTCTGGTTTAGGGCTTACTGCTTGGACATATGCCCTATAGTTCGAATTTAAAATTCGTGGGACAAAACTCAAACAAAGCGAGGGCAGGCACAGTTCGGGAAGCAAGAGCAGTCAGGGTTGCTGCCAAGGAACTTAAACTTAAGTTACCATAATAGTAGATAGCCAGGAATAGGGTTTCCCTGTTTATGGTAACCCTGAAACCTAAAGATGTTGTAACTCAATTCAGGTTCCTTAACAGCACCCCAGCATTTTCCAGACGACCTCGAACTAAACCCTAAACTTTGGGTACTGACCCCCTCAGTAACAGTTGGATAATATTTATACTAGAATTATATATAGCCCTTAATAGGACCCCTAATGTAGACTGTTACTGGGGGGGGGCAGTACCCAACCTAAACTGCTGGTGCTCTTACTGCCGAAACTGTGGGTCACCTCGGGCCCCCTCCGGCTATAGGGTGCAGAAGTTTAGGCTTTAGGATTCAGGAATTTGGGGTTTAGGGTTTAGGATCTAGATTCTAGGGTTCAGGGTTTAGGGTTTAGGATCTAGATTCTAGGGTTCAGGGTTTAGGGTTTAGGATCTACATTCTAGGGTTCGGGGTTTAGGGTTTAGGATCTAGATTGGTTCAGGTTGAAAGCTCTACTGTTGAAGCCTCAAGATTAAGCAGTTCCTTTCCAGGCGATTGTCTCCAAAAATGGAAATGGGAGGTTTCGAAAAACGGGGAGTCCTAAGTAGGTGTATACTAGGGACATCCCACAAAGCGAGCCCCCATTTGTAGACTCCCCAGTGGCTTAGGCTCCCACCCCTTTTTACAATCTTCTATGCCCCTAAACCCTAAACCCCTAAACCCTAAACCCTCACAAATCGCGAAGATCTCAAGTTCTCATCTTTGCCACCTACACGTGGCCCCGAAAGCCCACATGAGCAGTATTTCATTTGGGGATACTATGGTACCCAATATAGAGTAAGATTATATCCTCCTCTGGGGGTATAGTATTTCATATAAGGAATATAATCTTACTGGGTTCAACCGCCAAAAAGCGCTACTCACATGCAAAGCCCGAGACTTCTCAACGCCTAGAAGCAGAAACACAAGAGCAAAGTTGGACCGTTCCAAGCGGCTTATATGGTCTCCCTTAAGTAGATAGAATATGGCTTTGGGTATATGATAATAAGATCCCCATATACACCATATCTACTTAAGTGGGGCTGTACATGCTGGAGGCTACACGCCGGCCCTTTTTTGTCAAGGTGTGTTAGGTTCCCATTTGCTCGTCAAACCCCTTGATGCATGGCGCTGCGGCTTGAAGTGTCGACGATGGCTGGCTCGACCGTCAACATCTGTGCGAACCCAGAAGGATCTGTGCTGGACGTGCTGCTTGCCGCGGAAAATGCCCTGCAGCATATGATACTGCAGCTTGTGACCGCAGATGCACGCGTTCTCAGCAAGGACCAGGAAGTTCTAACCTCAAACCTGCAGGATGGAGACATGCTGCAAGCAGTGCTGATGTCAGACGACGACAAGATCCGTACTATCGCGGAAGAGCATGGTGAGTTCCTCTCTGCAGATCTATCGGGAGACTACGTCATCATCCACGTCCTCACCCATATATGGCTTGGCGATGAAGAGACTATGACGTGCCTCTACCATTTACCGTCTTTGAGGACTCGGAGTGCGGCTGAACCTCTATACATGGCAATTCTGTCTTACAAGGGTTCGATCTTGTCTGGGCATCAGCTTTATTTTGTGGGAGATCAGGAAATTCAGCTGGGATTTGTTCACGACAGCCGCATGGACGCCGACGATTACCTTGACTTCGACCTGCGACCCTGTCTGGCAAAATGCACTTGACGATTTGCAGAGCCCATCGAATCGGAACACGCTCGAAAAGATAGAGCGGGATCGCTTCATTCGATTCAGACGAGAGATATTAGACGACAGGAGTTGGGATTCGGATTCTTCGTAGCGAACAAGAAATCAAGCTCTGTGCACAGGGATCTTGACGCTTGTTTACCTTGCGCGGCTGAGGCACCCGAAGATAGTTGCGAGTGTTGAGCACTCTTGATCGTAGCTTGTGGTGAGCAAGGCAAAGCCACTTCACCTTTGTGGATCTTCCGTTCCGGGGGGGATGCCGATCCCAACGCTCCTGCCGGATTCCAAAACACTGTGAGGTAATGCATGTCACTCCGAGATCAGATTTTGGGATGTAGGACTCGTCAAGCCAAGAGTTGTTCCTTCTGTTGCGATATATCCTATGAGTCTTCAAGCACTCCGTTTTCCAACGTTTGGCTTTGAATTTAGTTCTGGATTACTCGTCTATGTAGGTTTAGACTCGGTGCTACAGTTGGCTCCCTATTGCCTTATCTCTTCGGGCTTCTTATGAGACACATGCCTACAAATAGAAACGGCAATGCTTCATGTCATATATAACTATATAACGCAGAAATGAACACATTCAATCGCGAATACACCGTGAAAGTCCGATTTTCATAAGGGAGGGATGATCGTGAAACCCACCCTTCGAGACAAAGGACCAAGACTGGGGCCCTGATTCCCTTGCTAAGGTTGCGGTTTTGGGGCTTAGGGCTTTTAATTTAGTATCTGGTTTTCGGGTTGCGAACAACATCCCAGAACTCTGAGCGGACAAGGGGACTTCCGATTGTTTAACAGTTCAAAGCCAAGGCACTGCGATGGCATCGGTGTGTTTTAGAGTGGGCGTTGAAGTTTGGGGTGTACGTGCGCCATTGGGTAATTGTTGGATCTACTTCGTAACTGTCATTGTACTTGTGAAGAGCCAAACAGAATACAAATTTTCCCATTGAAGAAATGCATGGTTCCTGAGACCTAAACCTTAAACCCAAACTGTGTAACATTCAGAATATCTCAACAAAATTAAGAAGCCTAAACCCTCAACCAGATGGTAGTTCCTCCAACTACTGTCTTTCAGGCCTGTGTGCCCACCAAAAGGGACCCTCTAACCTCAATCAAGGGTACTGGGAAGGTTTTGCATTACATCCTCAACACAAAGCACCCACTTTCTAGTTGTTATTCTTGCCACCAGGCCCAGTGAGGGGTAGACAGTTGTAACTCATGGTGTTTCATACCATCCCCAAACCCTAAACCCTAAGTCCTAAAACCCTAAATCCTAAAACCCTAAATCTTAAACCCTAAATCCTAAAACCTAAACCCCAAATCATAACTCCGAAGATAATAGAACAGCCTGAAGATGAACCACGAGGCGACCCTGCTCTTCTTTGTGCCCTTGGCTGCCCGGGCACGGCGAGACTACGCCGAAGCTTGCTCGGTGGCCCAGACGTTCAGATGAGCTATAGTCTAAACTCCTTAAGGGTGTAGGGTTTAGGGTTTAGTCTGAACTCCTGAAGGGGGGTTATACAGGGGATATAGGGGGGGTTCTACATAGGGGAGTAATAATATTGGGGTTATATTGGGATAATGGAAAATGAAATGGACTCTACTATTTAGGGTTTAGGGTTTTGGGTTATAGCCTAAGGGGTTACATATGACATAGGGGGGGATGCTAGGAGTTCACACTATAGCTCAGATTGGGCCATGTAAAGGGGTTATATAAGGTGATGCATAGTATCTGTATATAATGCAAAAGAAAGTGGACAGCACGGTTTCGGGCTTAGGGTTTTCGTAGAGGGTTTAGATTGGGCCATTTAAAGAGGATATGTAGGGGATTTGCAGGGTATGTACGGTTTAATCTCAGAATAGGGGGCTTTTTGGGGGGACCCTCTAGGGACATACGGGGATTACATAAGGATATTGGTTCTCTACTCACTATCCTATCTGATTAACGCCGAGAAGCTGTCAACATGCGCTAGCGCAGATTAGATTTGCGGTTTTAGGGTCAAGCAGATGCTGTTGTTGTTGTTGCTGCTGCGGATTTCGGGTTTAGCTTTTTGAGGTTTTAGGGTTGCTTAGCTTCTTTGGGTAGTGTAGGCAGGCACTGACAAGGGACCTCCCGCAACAGCTGATTGAGAGTTTTTTCAAAGAATGGTGGTCACCAGGAACGCAATGGATTTGCTGGGGGTTACAAAACCGTCGGGACAGGATTGTTCCTACACCCTAAACTCCAAATGCGAATCCATCTCGAAAACCCTAGAACACTGAAGCCCTGAAAGCTTAAAGTCCTAAATCGCCAAAACCCAATTTAAACCCGTAATGGTTGAAACCCAAGGTAAATCCCCAAGACATGACACCCTATGTCGACCGAACCCCTACGCCCAAATCCGAGGGCACAGATCTTGCAGGAGAAGTGCTCTGCCAGGGGCCTAGCGGCTATTTCCCCCCCCTTGCAAGGGATGTACAAAGTTTCCCGAACAGGGGAAGCTTTTGGCTTATAGGGTTGTTAGAGTGTAGGCTTTAGGGTGGAGGGGTTATACCTTTATGCGCTTTTCTAGGCTTTATAAGGTTTCAGGTTCAGGGTGGTTAAGGTTTAGGGAGTTTAAGGGTTGAGGAGGGTAATTTGTACTTATTCTCAAAATCCTTCCTACAGAGTCCCTTTTGCAATATCCTCGTGTATCCCTGGTGCTCCTAGGGTACCCATAATTCTGAGAACTTACATGAAATTACGTTTGATCATCGTTAGCTGGGATTCTCCGCGGATTTCTAGGTGTCTGTTTCCCTAAACCCTAAACCCTAAACTCAAGCTCGCTGTGGTTGAAGGTACGACTGGTATCGGGTCTGAATCTTCCATTGTAGCGTTTCAGGCGCGGTGCTGCAAGATTGAGCTTCTTTTCCTGTCAGGTCCCTAAAACGCCCAAAACCCTGAACCCTGTGAGTTGCTTATGGAGCCTACACGCAGCCTTTCTGTCAAATCGTCAAAGCCCGTTGGACCCGGACCCATCTATAGACCCTAAGCCCTAAACTAAAGTCCTTCAAACCCAAGCTCCGAACCCTAAGCTGTTCAACCTAAAGCTCTAAACCACTAAACCTGAAACTCTAGACCCTAATGTAGACCCCCTCCCTTTAAGGGCCTTGATATTATGATCCCTAGTGTAATCCTTATTAAGGGGAGGGGGTTTAATAATCGCGGGTCTGGGTTAAACCCATTAACTTGAAACTCTCAACCCCAAACCCTATCTTGGCAGTGAGCCCGAAGTGACCCCTCGGCTCAGGACAAGTTGCAGCTCGGAAAGTCATGCCAATCGAATAGCGACTGCGACCTGCTTTTGCCTCGGATACCTCGTTCTGGGGTTGTTTAGGGATATGCAGGGTTAAGGGATTAGGGGTTAGGGAGTAGGGCTTAGGGACGGGTTTAGGGAGTAGGGTTTAGTCTTTAGGGTTGTATTTCACCAATCATGCAGAATCAGATGCAGAATAACATCAAGCATGACATGGAAACCTTACTTACATGGGGTTTACAGGGGTTGTAGCATACTAGGAGGGGCAGGGGACTAGATATGGAATGTGCAAGAGGGTGCTGCACAATTTTGGGTTCGTTTAGGTTCAGGGTCAATTGACAAGAATGGTGATAAGTGGATTGTTAGGTAGCTTTGGGGGCTAATTTGAGTTGTATGCCCGCCCAAATCCTAAACCCCAAGCCTCAAGCTGCCCCCCCTCACAAGTAGAGTTTAAGGAGCCTGCGACTTGCCCATGGTTTGGACCTTTTGTTCTGGAAGCCTTATTGGCTTAAGGGCTTAGGGTTGGATACTGCCCCCACCCAGTAACAGTTGGATAATATTTATGATATGGCTATATATAGCCCATAGCCCTTAATAGGACCCCTAATACAGACCGTTACTGGGTGGGGGCAGTACCCAAGTTTAGGGTTTAGGCTTCTGAGCCTTAAGGACAGCAGGGTGCTTCGAATTGGCGTTCTTGCATCTGCGCTTTGCAAGCAAACCCCAAGCACGAAGCTCGCAAATCCTACACCCTAAGCGCTGAACCCAACTGTCAAACCTGACGGAGCTCTGTCTGGGGATTTAGGGAGTTCAAAGCCAAGCATTGAACACCTCCACGCAAGGGGTAAGATAGAATATCGTCGAAGCGCTGCAAGGGAGAATAATGTCGAAGTCAGGCCAGGACAATCCAATCACATTTGCTGGGTTGCTGTTAAGGAACTTGAAGTATGGCATTATGATGTGGGTATAGAGCAACTTGTAGGGTTTCCTTGTTTTGATTTAAGTTCCTTAACAGCAACCTGCCATCTTGCTGCTTCCTGGACCTTACAAAGCTGTATTCTTGCATTGAATTACGACTTTTGGGCCCGGATCCTCGTACCTTCAGCACAAAGTGAGGTCATGTCTTGCACCCAGGTTTGAAGAAACGCTCCTTCAAGTTCATTCAAAGGATTTTAATGGGGACCCCAATGAGGGAACCCCAAGAACATAGTAGGTTCTTGGGATTCCCTGTTTGGGGTTCTCATTGGAGTCCTAAAGCCTAAATCTTATTCATAGCATGTGAGCTATCGTCTAAACTCCTTAAGGGGGTATATATAGCGGATTATACACGGGACTACTATAGGGGCTATTAAGGGGGATACTAGGAGTTTAGACAGTGGCTCATGTAGAGCCGGTAAGCAGCGAGGCTCTTTCCGCCAATCGGCCAAGACAGCAAGTTGGTCTGCGACATTGCGCGAATCTTACGAGCTCATGAGGATTAGCCCAGTGTTCAGGGTTTAGGGTTTAGAATGTAGACCCGAAGAAAACCCTAAACCCTTAAACCCCAATATTAACCCTTAACCCCCAAACCCCTAGTCCCGAAGCCCCTAAACCCTAAGCCCTAGAATCTGTGGGCTATCGCAGCAGGAGACTTGGGAGTTTATCAAAATTGACACTTGCGCTGGATGGTGGAAGCGGGTTACTGTTTATAGCGGCAATCTTGCATCACCAAGGACCCCTAAACTATCTGCATTCCTCGGACTTTAGGGACTCAAGGCGGTGCAGGATTTCCTGCATGAATTCTTTTTTTGTGCAGACTTGTAGTAGAAGAACCCCAAACCCAAAGAATCCTACTACATACTTATATAAGCCCTATATTCCCCCTTACGCCCCGAATTCAGGACGGCGCTCGGGCTGTGCGTTGACGGTTTGCTGTGTACAGTTTGACCTGCTAGTGCATTTCCAGCAGGGTTGAGGGTTTAGGGCCTAGGGATTAGTTTAGGGTTTATGTTGCAGCATACACCCCCAAAACAGCATCGAACCTTATGTAAACCCCTGCTAGCAGTGCTGACGTCTAATTATGTGAGATCACTAGTTTCCCGTTTGGGGTTTCATCATGCCTTCAAGTGGGAGCAACGGTATGAGTGCTACTACTT
Source organism: Symbiodinium pilosum (assembly GCA_905231905.1). Taxonomy (NCBI): domain Eukaryota; class Dinophyceae; order Suessiales; family Symbiodiniaceae; genus Symbiodinium; species Symbiodinium pilosum. The sequence goes on from CAJNIZ010044975.1 coordinate 23,939, forward strand.
GGAAAATGAGTCGGGCAAGAGACAGCTGACCCCTCGCTTTCAAAAAGCAACGTGGAAAGCGAGTCGCAATGCTGGTGATACTAAATATCTTGCATGAGATACCTACTTATTCCCCGCAGTATACGGTAGTTATATTCCTGAACCCCTGGAAATTCCAGTATATACAGCAATAATTCAATAGAAAGGGGCTAATACCCCTAAACCCCGTATACTGCCAGTATATACCCCATTTTAACGGGCCAATATCCCCAAACTCTGCTCAATCCCAGTATATACATCAATAGGGTCATCCAGTATCAACCGCAGTAGCCTTCACTTTGGATACTGCCCCCGTTCATTATCAGCCGGATAGTATTCAGGCTATGATCATACAGAGCCCTGAAGATGACCCGATGCTAATGGCAGTCCCTTTCTGAGCTTCCTGGAAGATCTTTCCACTTGGGGTTCCTGTGGTGAAGGCAGCAGCAGAACTAACTCTAATGGGTTTTGACCTTATACTTCAGAGATATCAGTGTTCAGATATACTAGGGTTTGGGGTTTGGGGTTGTTAGATGGAAGTGACAGTGGTATGTGTTGCTGTCTCTGTGGTAGTTGGATTGCTACAGGTCTACGTCGGAAGTATCTGAGCTGTGCTAGTTCTGCATTATAGGGTTGAAGGCATACTTGAGGCAGATTGGGTGTGGGATCACTGTATGCTGCGCAGGAAGAGCTTCCTTTCTTCCCAAGGCAGGTAGAGAAAGATGTCCCGCTTGAGCCCTTGTCAGGGGGGCCGCCCCTCAGATGCTACAGACCCAGACCCTTAATGACTAGCTTGCGGTTCATGACAGGTACATGCTTGTTTTGGGGGGAAGGTGCCCCCTAAACCCTAAACCCTAAACCCCTTACACCCTGAACCCTAAACCCTAAACCCCTTACACCCTAAACCCTAAACCTTACACCCTGAACCCTAAATCGCTGGAACAAGGACACCTGGAAGTGCAAGCTGGACAGTTCACTTGCACCCTGGCAGCGCTAATGGAAAAGAAAATGGAAACTACTATAGTGTTTTGGGGTTATATTGGGATAATGGAAAAGAAAATGGAAACTACTATAATATGTTGGGGTTAGGGTTTAGGGTTTAGGTTATATTGGGGTTATATTGGGATAATGGAAAATAAAATGGAAACTACTATAATGGGATATATAGGGGTTATATAGGGGTATATTAATATGGGGTTTTAGGGTTTTTTAGGGTTGGGAGACCTGTGCTTTGTGGCTGTTGGCAGAGGATAGCTAGCTATGACCTGCCTGAATCCAGCGTCGTTTGTAGCGGGCTTTCGTTGTGGATTCTGCTGGGTCGGGGTGGGCCGCATAGCTCGGACCGCAAGGGTATTGTATGGTGGGTTGTCATGGTACCTTCTGGGGTCCAATGTGCAATACAACCAAGACAGCCTCTAGTATCTAGGCCCCCACAAAAAATGACAAACCCCGAAGGTGCAAGCACAGCATGTCCTCCGTGGCACTGTCTGCATCGCGCGCTCAAGGCGTGCTGGGGAACATGAGCTACTGTCTACATTAGCTTTGTTAAGGGACCCTTAAACGGTGGACATAGGTCTTTCTCTTGTTGTTTAGGATAATCCTTGAGGCGCAGTGCCTACTAAGGAACCCATGTCTGTTAAATCTTGTAACTAAATATTTGGTCACTATGGTCTTGCTTGAGGTGGACCCCTCACCCCGCAATAGTGACTACAAGGGACCATGGCGAGCGCATTAGGGCCCTCTGGTATTCCTACTACGCCCTAAACCCTAAACCCCCACTATTACAGATTGAGGCTTCGCCTATGTCTTGCTGGTGCTGCGGGTGTAGGGCTTACTGTATGTGAGCCGTAGTCTCAACTCCTTGAAAGGGGTTATATAGGGATTTTATAGGGGACTTCTAGGAGTTATTCATGCGGATACTAGGAGTTTAGACTATAGCCCATGTGTTGAGATTCAGATGGTCCGACTTGTGCTTAAGGGGCAGTCGGGAGTTGGGTCATTACACAGGGATTGTTACAGGGAGCGGTTTAGGGTTCCATCTTCCACTTCTCTTTAAGCAACCCTAATCGCTAAACCCTAAGCCCTAACCCTCAACCGCGAATGCGGGATCAGGGTGTTTCTCAGCATGATCATTACAGAAGACTCAATACAGACTCTCAAGTTGCCACTATAATCCCGGACCTTAAACCCTAAACCCTACAGCCCTAAACCCCAAACGCTAAAGTGCGGCACGCCACTTGGGGCCCCAGAAAACCCTCGGTTCCCTTTCTGAGAACTCATTACCAAGTACCCAATTTAGGGGACCCTTTAACGCGGTGTCCCCGTTGTCGGGGATAGAGGGATATTCTAGGGATATGATATACTATAGGGTTTAGGGGTTTCCAAAATTAGGAGTATCTTTTTGAAGGAGTCCCCAGAACAAGGATTATAGTAGCTTGGTGACTATATTGGGGTCCCCTCATTAATGGCAATTACCCAAACGTGCGTTGTGGCGAAAGTTTGAGATTCAAGATCACCTGAGTAAGATTGTATTTGGAGATACTATGGAACCCAATATAGAGTAAGATTATATCCTCCTTCTGGGGTATAGTATTCCATATAAGGAATATAATCTTACTGGGTTTAACCACCAAAACAAACGCTACTCGCCTTGGCTAGGCATGGCTAGTGAAACCAAGGAGGGATTTGTTAGAGTTAAGGGCCAGTCCAAACCCTATAAACCCTGAACCCTATAACTTAAGGGTATAGGGTTTATAGGGTTTAGGGTTTATGGGGTTTGGAGTTTAGGCTTTATGGCTTCTGGTTCAAGGTACGTCCTAATACCAGGACCTTCCTAGTACCCTTTATTGGGGCCCTATGGCCCTAAGAGTGAGTACTTAAGCCCTATTGGAGGATAGGTGGAAGGTCTACTTACTTAGCCTATAGAAGAACTTTAACCTTTTTGGGTTTCCTTCTTGGATCTCTATCTTAAAGTTTAAACTTTTTTAGCCCTGGCTATTGGGGAAGAGAGTCTAAGACCGTTTGTCCTTGTGCCATCTCGAGCAGGAGTCAGGGGTTCTGATTAGGCCTAAGGGTTTAAGGGTCTAAAGGCACAGATCACCCTTCTCTAGGTTCATGGTCCCCCTTAAGTAGAATATAGAAGATGGGGTATATGGAGATCATGTTAGCATGTACCCAAAGCCATATTCTATCTACTTACGGAGGATTTTAGGGTGTGGGATGCGGACCCACAGCCTCCAAACAATTTCACAAGAAGTAAAGATTTCTTATGGGTTTGGGCGGGTGTATGTAAGTTTTGTTCGCAATTTTGTCATGCGTATATTGGGCTTCTATCCGTGAAGTATAGGTGCTTTGTCACATTGCGTAAACCCTGTTTAACTGTTTGAATGCTAAAAACCCTAAATCCTAAATCCTACGCCCTAAACTTGAAGCTTCGCTCTATGCGCACCCTGTTCGGGGGCTCAACAGGTGGGATCAAGGTAGGTGGGTTAAAGGGTCCTTAATATACACTGTACTATATTGGGGCTTATTTCCTATACCTCACCTTCCTTCATCCCACCTTTTGAGCATTTTGGCCTGTAGCCCCAAACTCTAAACTGGCCCTTGGTTAGCTGGGAATGAAGGAATGGAGAAGAACATGGAAACTACTATACTGGGTTGTTATTTAGAGACTACTATAAGGATCCATTCCTTCATTCCTAGCTAATCAAAGGTAAGCAAACTAAAGTCCCTAAACCTCAAACCCTCAACCAGAAACCTGATTCCGGCATCTTCTGCCAAGCGGTCTAGGGTTTCAGGCATAGGGTCTATCCAGGCCTTCCGCTGTATTTACTTGTTGGGACTTCATGGTATAGGGTTCAGGGTTGGGACCTCCACCCCCTCGAGGCATGACCCCGCCCCCACCCCCTTCATAATCACTAGTCCGGATATAGTTCCAGTATATACTGACGGGGAAAATTTATTGCCAAGAGCATGCGAGATTCATTCGGAGCCTTAAACCCTAGATTTTCAATAATCTAGTAGTTTCGATTTGCCTTTCCATTCCCCCCTATACACCCCCGCCCCATCCTACATAACTCCATTTTGGCTGTTCTTTGCGGACCGGGCCCTACGTGCATGCGAAACCCCAAACCATAAAATTTGCCAATCTGGGTTACTTACCATATACCCATATTATGGTAACTTCGTCTAATGCCCTGAACAGCCACCCAGCGAACCCAGATCTTCACCCCTAACCCCTAAACTCTAAACCCCAACCCCTAAACTCTATAAACCCCAACCCCTAAACTGTATAAACCCTAACCCCTAAACTCTATAAACCCCAACCCCTAAACTGTATAAACCCTAACCCCTAAACTCTAAACCCTAACCCCTAAACCGTTATAAACTCTAAACCCTAACCCCTAAACTCTAAACCCTAAACCCCCAACCCCACACCCCTAAGCCCCCAGCCTGAAGGAATGCCAAACCCTTGGGACGATGGCAAGCGCAATACCTCCTAGCGAGCCTGCGCGAGTCTTAGAAAGTCTACCTTGAAGGATGGGCGTAGGGTTTAGGGCTTGGGGTTTAGGGGTTTAGGGGTTAGTGTTTAGGGTTTAGGGTGTAGGGTTTAGGGCTTGGAGTTTAGAGTTTAGGGTTGTGGGTTTGGGGTTCAGGGTCCAGTATACAAGTATCGTTTACTTTTGGATTGGTATATAAGACAATCGTTACTTAGGTCTTGGGAAGTTATGATAGTTATATACTTTGCAGCCTTCGGATTAGGGTCTAGGGCTTTGGGTTGAGGATTTTGAAATGGGGATGATGGAAAAGTGAAGGGGGTTCTGGGTTTTGGCTTTAGGGCTTGTCAAGTAGGATTGTGCGGTTAAGGCTTAGGATTTAGGATGTACGGTTTAGGATGCGAGCTGAGACTCTTGGTTTCAGGATCTAAGAAAGGGTTGAGGGTGTAGGGTTTAGGGTTTAGGGGTTTAGGGTTTAGGGTTTAGGGTGTAGGGGTTTAGGGTTTAGGGTTTAGGGTTTAGGGGTTGAGGGTTGTTTATCTGCCTGCTACTAGTTATTGTGGACTATTTCTATTCCCAGTGCCAACATGAGTGTAACACCCTGGATCGACGCGGACTCTCGTTAGTCCGCGATGGGTTGATGGTTGTTTAGGGTTCATACCTTGGGGTTTAGGCATTGCAAGTTTGGGGGATAGGGCTGAGGGTGCTAAGCTCACTGGTGCAAACTCTTTCAAACTGAAAGCTTGCTATACAAAAAAGTAGAGATGCCTTATTGGTTGAAGGTTAATAACCCATGATAGGGTTTGGGGGTTTGAGGGTTTAGGGCTTTTGTCAAAACATATGCAGCATATCCGGCAACCCTATTCCAATTGGATACGCCCATCCAGCCTCCATGTCATGTTCATGCGGCTGTCTCCTTTTGATTCCCTAGGCTTTCCGACTATCCGGTATTTTGGCCTGAGTACCCACAGCTCGTGGCCATAGAGCTACTTTTACCAGGAGGGTCCTGGGCCACTACTTTAGCCTAAGCCCAGAACCCTAGACCGCTTTAAATTTCAGCCCTACACTCTCCTTCGTAGTCGCGAAGCCATACCTTCTCCCTTCCAACTGAACCCTCCCAAGAATCCATGGCATACTCCCTGAAAGCCTGGGAGTGGTTAATGTCAAGCCCTGAATAAATCAAAAACCGTTTTAAGTATATGGTAGTTGAGTCGACTGGGCAACTATATTTAGCCCTAAGCCCTGAAACCCTAAGACTTGAACCCCAAACCCTAAACCCGTAAACCCTAAACCACCGAGGCCCCGAAGCATCGACCCGACACCCTAACCCGCAGCCATTCTTCTTCTCTTCCAGCCAAGGGCGAAGACCAACTCTTCGCTGTTTCTGTCTGTAGAATTGTCGATCCCTCAGAGTTTCAGGCTCAAGGGTTTAGGGTTTAGGGTGTTTAGATCGCAGGCCTCTGGATTTAGGGTTTAGCCTGAAGGGAATTCTAATCAGGTACTCCCCAAAATCATGGGGTAGTACGTCCCAGCAACTGTCACGTGAATGGCTTTTGGAACCTGAAGCCCTCTTTGAGGCATCTTGTTGTACAATTCAGCCCTAGAGTCAGATGTGAACGTACAGTACTTTTGGTGGATGTTGACTGAATTTCTGAAGTTCATTCAGCCCCTAGCAACCCTAAACCCTAATTAAAACCTGAACGCTAGCCCCGGAGATGATACACGTATCGCAGCCCAAGCCACCCAAGACGACGCACAGCGCGCGGCGCACGGGGCTGGGAGGTCCTGAAGGGTTTAGGGGCTGTTGACTAGGGTTTAGGGTTTAGGGTTATGGTTTAGAGCTTAGGGTTTAGGGTTTAGGGTTTAGTGTTTAGGGCTTTGGATTTAGGGTTTAGGGCCTAGGGCTTAGGGTGTAGGGTTTAGGGGGTTGTGGTTTCGGGCACGGCTGGAGGTTTACGGTACGAGTGTTGCCACAGGCAAATTCAGGGTAGGTACTCTAAGCATCTAATCTCCTACCCCCAGCCCACAACCCTCCACTCCCAATCATGTAATTGTCAACTTGCACCCCACCACCTTTGCCACCTGGTATCATGTAAACCGCTACCCGGTGTTTTGGGTTTCTCGCACGTCTTCGTGATGGCTGTCCCCGAAGCCATAAACCCCAAAACCCTAGACCCCAAAACCTTAAACCCTAAACCCTAAACTCCAGAACCCTAAACCGCAAACCCTAATCCCCAGTGAGGCAGGATGGCTGCGTCTTGTCCGACGCGAACGCCACGTGCTCAGGGGTAGCCAGTTTCAAGGTTTCGGGTTCAGGGCTTGAGGTATTCCATATGAGTATGAGCCATAGTCAAAACTCCTTAAAGGGGTATATATAGGAGACTATATAGGGGACGAGTAAAGGGGTTCTCAAGAAGGGGAATACTAGACTATAGCTCACATACGCAGGGTCTTAGGTATTCCACGTGCTATATGATGCACGAATTCGCCTGAGGCTTCCAGGGTAGATGCTGAGAGTGTCTGTGATTCAGGGTTTTGGAGTTCGAGGATAGATGGCCTGGAGAGTTGTGAGGCTTGGTAGCATAGCAACGTGCAGAGTTTCCCTTTTCTCAAACCTTCAAATTTCGATATAACCCCACCCCCCCCCGCCCGCACATACTTTCAGAGGCTCCTCTGACACAAGGAACCCCCATAGGATGCACAGGATGCTGTCACAAAGAAGCAATCCGCCCTACCTCTTCCCTAAGTGGCAGCCACTAACAGAGACCTATGGATCATCGGGAAAGATTTCAAAATTGCGTGCCCTTGCTGCGCCCCCTTTACACTGCGTAATAATATGGCCCCTCACAGTCAGGGTACCCCAAAAGGGATTTGCGGGTACCTCTGATCCTAATGAGGTGTAGAGTCTTCTGGCCTAGGGAAGTCAGCAATTGCGAAAATAATTGCCGAGACCATTCCTTTTCCCTATGGTCCCTGGACTTAAGAGCCTCCGGCTCAGTCCGCCGACCCAGTGGCGGAGAAAGCACGAAAGCCTAAACGCGAAACCTTGAGGGTTTTCAGCGGCTGGCACGAGACCAATAGATAGGCGCAACAAGACTAGTCCAAG
>CAJNIZ010044975.1:31882-47089 GCA_905231905.1 Symbiodinium pilosum
TTTAGGGCTTAGGGTTTGGGTCTAGGGCTTAGAGTTTAGGGTTTAGGGCGCAGGGTTAGGATTTAGGGTTTTGAGTTTAGGCCTCAGGATTTATGGCTGAGGGTTTCGTGTTCAGGGATTACGTCTTTTTGTGAGTTTTGGGGGGGGGGACTCTTTAGGGATGATTATGGCTGTACACATCATACAGGAATATGTAGGGTTTAGGGATTTCGGGTTTCCCACATTTTCCCCCTATATGTTTCAAGCATAACACCCTTTTTTGGTGGTTAGAGTGGACTCACAACATCTCACCAAGCGATGTATATAGCGGTCATATAAGGAGTTTAAGGGCTTTGGCACGTTCAGGATGTTTAGTAGTGAATGGGGGAATGGGTTACTGTGACGCCCAAAAGGCGACGATGTAGGGAAGTCCTAAACCCTAGACCCTATATAATCCCCGATATAATCCCCCTTTGGGGAGTCTAGAGTATAGACTACTTTAATGATCCCCTCCCTCTTCCCTTCCTGCCGGGTTTGAGAGTTTAGGACCAAGGTATACGGTACTTAATGTCATGCAGGATTGTTAGTATCCACCATGTCAGAGTGCCCTAGACCCGAACATCCGACTTCAGACCCAAAGACCTTCAGCGGTTGAGTTGTCCACATGGTTTGAGGCTCTACGGAAGGCCTTATGAGGGTTTAGGGTTCAGGGTTTAGGGTTTAGGGGCCTGAGGTAAATTCTAAGCCCCTTTTGTTGTAATAGTACCCCTAACTGGGGGTACATGGCCCCTAGTAGTGGTTACTTTGGCCTGAATAGAGGGTAGTTGGAGGGTCTCAGGCTTTTTAAACCCTATCCGCAAACATTCCGGCTTGCAATACAGGCTGCCCGTTCCGGAACTGCAACACAAGTTTGGCATGCTAGGCCCTGCTCAAATTCATTCAGGTAAGGGTTTAGATAGGCTTTATTGCCTCTGGGGTCGGGTGTTTCGTGGGTGGTTTCTGCAGGCTAATGCGTTATGACTTCCCAATGGATCCAAGCAGCCAAGGTAGGTATTAGTGATAGACTTGCACCGCCACTTGTTCTTGTAGAGCTGAGCGCAAGTCGGTGGATGATAGGAATCTTGCACCAACATATATATATATATACACCTCATACCCCTCTTTGGAGGGTCCTGGTCAGGAGTTGCCGTGTAATGGGAAGGGTTAAGTAGTGCAAGGTTTCCTCCATCCACTGTATACACCCCAGCAAGTCGTCCACCACGTTTGCACAGCCCTCAACTGTAGAAGGCTAAATTCAACAAAGCCCAATATTCTGGTTCCATATTCTTGGCAGAACTACAGGGGGAGTTGCTGTTCCTCTTCGGAGAGTTTCCAAACCGTCTGACTTCTTAGGAGACACAGTATAGTACGGAGCCAGTGTATCTTGGGGATTCTATTTTAAGGGTCCATTTATGCGATCGATAACTTGGGCCCAAAGTACATGCAAAGGGAACCCATTTGGGCACAACGTATGTACTTCTCAGGTACTTGGACCCCTTAACCCTACACCGTCAACCCTGAATCCCCCCAAGGCCCAAACGTACTCTGCATGTCCCTACCTAAACCCCCAAAGTAGGTCAAATAATGGCCCAAAACCATTAAATATAGCCCGAAAGACCATTATTCTACATACTTTGGGGGGTCCAGGTAGCCCCAAACCCTAAACCCTAAACCCCAAACCCTAAACCCTAAACCCGGTATAGGTCCCTGAACCCTAAAGGGCCTTTTGAGACACCGCCCTTGAGCAGGAGGTGAACTTCCAGACCACAGCAGCTCTGCTGCATCATTCTTGAGTTGCCAACTACTATACGGGTGGTTGTCAAAATTATGGTCCCTTTTTGGGTACCCTAAATATTAGGGGCCGTATTATAATAGGGACCCAAAAAGGGACCATGATTTTGACAACCACCCATACAGGTTTTCGGGTCTAGAACTTAGGGTTTAGGGACAGGTGTACTTAGTAAGCAGGTTATTAACGCTGTTCTCTGGGGTATTTTATAGCTTACAGGGGTAACATGTACATGTTCGATTTACTACGTCCTCCTGACCTCAAGAACAGTCACCCCTACAATCTTTCCATGCCCCAAACATGCTTAGCAATCTCGGTGCGGTGACTAAAACCCAGAGACGTGCAAGTCTGAGAGGGATGCTTGTATTTCTCAACCCTCGAATGGCTGACTGGGATGAAAGGTTCAAAGTGCCCTGAGGATGAAACTTCGTGGGCTCGTTCATTTCCTGAAGCCCGAAATGTTTAGGGTTTAGTGTTTAGGGCTTAGGGTTTACGTTTCTGGGTTTTGGGTTTCAGGCTCTGGGTTTTGGGTTTAAGGCTCTGGGTTTTGGGTTTTGGGCTTAGGGTGTACGATGGTACACTATTCAGGCATCATCCCGCAATGGCCTAAACCCCGAAACCCTACACCCGCCCTAAACCTAAACCCTATAATTATAGTCTCCGTATAAGCCTTACAGAAGCCTACCCTAAACCCTAAACCCTAAACCCTACTCCCTAAACCCCAAACCCTACCCCAAGTTTCTAAACATCGACAACCCGAACAGGTGACCCACACCGTCACAAGCACGACCAGTACCACCTACCCGAACAGCTCCTTGGTTGGCTTCAGCTGTTGGAGATTTAGGGCTTGGGGTCTTTGAATGGGTAGGATTCCACAAGGAGCCCCAGAATATTGACGTCTTTAACAAAGACGCTAGCCTACAATGGCTTCCTTTTCAGGTTCCATGTTCACCCTAAACCCTAATTCATTTTGGGGAGTGGATGGCTCAACAAAGGTCTGCCAGGAATCTAGGGGCTCAGGGTTAGGGCAGTCACCCTTGGTGAGTGTAGGGTTTAGGTTTTAGGGTCTAGGGTTAGTTTAGGGGAATCCAGGAGAGAAGGATTCGTTCTTCTAAGTACATAGCAGCGGTCCCTTTCTAGGTGTTGAAAAGCCCAGCTGTTAGCCAGGCAGCATCCGATTGTCCCTGATAGGACTAGTATAGCTAAAATGTGTGTTTCGTAAAACGCCTACCTAGGTTGCTTTTGGACTGGTTGAGTCTTCAACCTAAATCCCCTAACCCTTGTAACCATAAATCTACAAAACACATGCCTTGAGCCTTTACTTCAAGTTCCCAAACCTCAAACAATCCCTGCAGGCCAGATGTAAAAACAAAGTCAGGGGGACTCAAGGTCAATCGTAGGGACAACTGGTCTTATTATGGCTTACAGGGTTGTACGTATGCTTACTACTGGACCCTGGAGTTTTGGAGCATGATGACATATTCTGACATCCACCCCGATGACCCCTACAACCCAGGCGGCTAAAAGTTAAGGGTTACCTGGACCTCGTCGAAACTAAGTAAGAGAATTTCGCAAAACCTTGAAACATTGGCCAAGAAACCTGTTAACCTGAAAATTTGTTTTGGGGGTGGGGTCAGGTAGAGTTTAGGTTTAGGGTTCAGGGTTCCAAACCTCAGGCCTATATCATGTTTTGAGGTTGGAGTTTGGGGCGCCTGGTTCTAGCATGTTCTAACCCTCCGTGGAATAAAGGGACTTCAACACGAACCCCAGAACATAGCAGGAACATAAAAGGAATCTGCTTACCAGCGTTCTTACATTCGCATTATATCCTTAACCCTGTAAGCCCTGATGCCCATATTCTTGGGTTCCCTGTTTATGTTCCCATTATATACAGTCCTTTTATCCAAAGTTTGACTTCCCCAGGCACAGATAGCGGCACATCGGAGGATGAGACGTCGGACCCGGTGCTGTTGGCAACTCAGGGGTTTTCGGGTTACGTAGGGTTTGGGTTTTAGTGGGTTGAGGGTTTTAGGTTTAGAGTTTAGTAGGTTTAGGGCTGAGAGTTAAGGCTTTGGGGTCTCGGTCTAGGGCTGAGAGGTTAGGGTTTTGGGGCGTAGGCCGTACGTAGGGTTTAGGGATGGAAGCTCATAGGGATTTAGGTGCCAATCTGGACCAGAAAATCACCAACCTCGACCCGAACGCCCCTGGCACCTACCTGCGCTACAGAGCGGCCATGCTCCGGTCTGCGAAGTTGATCTTCGGATTCATCTTCCAGACTTGTGAGCGCCTGCACACGGCCCATAACCTCGTACCTAGGCGTCATGTAATTTCTCTTCTTAAGCATTTGAACCTTGCTCTAAGCTAATTTCAACCCTGTTCTTAAACATTTGAACCTTCCTCTTCGCTAATTTCAACCCTGTTCTTAAGCATTTGAACCTTCCTCTTAGCTAAGGTCTCGAATCGTACCTTGAATTTCGACTTGGAGAAAGGCTCCTATTTCTTCATTCCAACGGGACAAAACCCGACAAAGACAGAGAGAAGTAAGCGCATGTCGCGCAGCTATTTCGTGGCGAGAAAGTTCCTGAACGGCACTTGGCCCAAGGAGCTCGATGCCTTCATGTCCAACCACTTCAGCCATTTGCAAGAGTGTCTCCAGAATGAGGCCCGGGCTTCCCTCAGGCCTGGTGAAAGGATGCCCTTCCACCTCATTGACTACGAGCTGTTTGACTGTGTTGCAATCCCGACCCACACTCATTCCTCCTCATGGGTGCATTCCAAAAGGCAATCACTGAGTCTTTGGTCTTGGCAGAAGAGGGCAGAGTGGCGTGGGAGAAGTTAGACGCGGCCCTTGCGTCAGAAAGCCTCTGCAGAAAGCAAGTCCCAGGACCTCGGAACACCCTTTGAAAGCACTAAACCCCTTCATAAGCCCTAAACCCCTTCATAAGCCGTAAACCTTTTCAAAAGCTCTAAACCCCCTCAAAAGCTAAACTCTTGCTAGGATTCGGCGATTGCGTCTTCGACTCCTTGATCACGGCAGCAGACGATGCTGGCTGGTCTTTGGAGGGGGTCCAGAATGTAAGGAACGTGATGGCTCGGGAGGTCCAAGAGCATGCCGACAAGTATTGGCCCTTCTTCGCGCACGGTCAAATTGAACTCGAGTGCTGGGTGGAGCGCATCAAGGAGCCCAAGGTGTGGAGCGACGAATTCGCCATCCAAGCATTCGTGGAAGCAACGGCGTTCGGTCGCTATAGGCTTATGAACCTTACTTATCCTTGTGCTTTTGGCTATCCGTATGAACCGAACTCTTCCTTACTTGATTTATGTATGCTTCTGAGCCTTACTCTTCCTTATGTGTTGCGGATGATTTTGCACCTTACTCTCCCTCATATGATGTTTTATCTGTGCTTCTGAGCCTTACTCTTCGTTATGTGTTGTGGATTTTGTCTTGCACCTTGCTCTTACTCATTTGATGATTTATCTGTGCTTCTGAACCTTACTCTTCCTTATGTGTTGTAGATTTTGTTTTGCACCTTACTCTTGCTTATGCGCTATTTTGACTTGCCACTGTCTTCAGCCCAGGAGTATGCATCCACCAAATGGGGTTGGGCAACAGCTGAGAAGACTCCTCAAACACCGGAAGAACGAGCCGAACCCAGAAGTTATCTTGAAGATTTGCTTCCTACCAGAAATTCACTACGACGCCGTAGTGTCCACGCAAGACGATGCTGACGAGCCCGAGGTCATCGAGCCTCGCAGAAAAGTTGCGAAAAAGCCGGCTTTCGCCAATGGCGGCGGTTACATGGGCTACGACTTAAGCGGTCGAAAGCCGGCCGAAGGACACGGGAAGAAGTTCTACTCCCTCAAGAAGGAACTGGGCTTGGAGTAAGGCTTTAAATAGGTTAAAATAAGCGCGGCTTCTAGGGCTTGACGTGCTTCATTTAACATAGAAGTCTTCGCAGGAGGAGCTGGTGCCGGGCTTGGCGGAGGAAGTCATGAATTCCCTGATGAGCACGAGGGCAGCAGGGGGGAAGAGAGCATCCATATGCTCAGAGAGAACAGGTAAGATCTATCTCAAGAACCTCATGCTGCAGCAGGGCCTGCTTAGATTAAGCGCTTAAGCCTTACTCTTGTGTATTTTGGCGGGTGCTTGTCTAAGGCACATGGGCTGGCTGAAGCAAAAGAACTTGAAGCCCGACCCTGAGCAGGACTCTTGAAAACTGGGTCTTCTAAACCTTACTCTTCTATCTGTTAGACCATGCTTTTTGCTTTGTACACCTTACTCCTATGAAGGCTTCTATCTGAACCTTACTCTTCTAGTCTTGTGCTTGGGCAGGAGTTTTGGGGGTTCGAGGCGGTCATGACCAAAAAGTTGCTGGCCAAGTACTACCTGCACTTAGAGAAGGACCCATCTGCTCGTGGGGGCCATTTCAGCCTTGGCTATGTCATGATGGTGACGAGGAGTTTCTCCGTCCTGATTCAGGCTGGACAGGAGCAATAAAAGGCTGTGCCAAACAAAACGTGCCCCCTCCCTGCCAGATACAACAGCCAACCTGCCCGAACCCCTGAATGTCCACCAGATCCTCGCATCTCAGGGCTTTCGACCAGAAAATCACCCGCCTACGATGGTGGGCGGCACTCAACACCTGAACCACCCCCCTGTTCCATCCACCCGAAAAACCTCAACCCTAAACCCTAATGTCTTTGGGCCTCCAAAGGCCTCCCATTGAGTCCTCTCAGGAGGATTCCCCTTCAACAACGCCAACATCAAGAACAAAAAAAGTTGACCAAGATGGATCTAACTGACTTTAGGTCAAAGTAGACCAAGCTGGACCTAACTGACTTTAAGTCGTATGCATTTGAAGTGTCGCTCAAAGCATATCATCACTGCTGGCGGCTAAGCCTTGCGTTCAGAGTTCAGGGTATAGGCACAGGGCTTATGCCATGGCTTTTGCGGGGGGGGGGACGGTGATGGCTTGCAACAAAAGCTCTCAGGCATCAGAACTTATGGCTAGGGCCTGAAGCCTTAAAACCTAAACGTTAGGGTGTCGACTCGGGTGTTGATGGAGGTTCATCCTTCATTGGTTTGAGTTTAGGGGCGGCCCTATACTCTAGAGCTCCAAAAAGCTGCCAAACTCCTGCATGCAAAGAGGAGGGGGTTTCCAAAAAACAGGGGGCCCCTTGCTCGGGGTCTGTACCGAGGGGTCAGCATCTTCGGGTCCACACTGGGGCCCCTGGTTTATAGGGTTTAGGGCTGAGAGGTCTTCATCTACATGGGTACCACAGGTCTTTCATGACGTAGTTTCCGCAGGCATGCAAGTTCCAAAAACCTTAGACTCCAAATCCTGAACGATTAAACCCTCAGACCCCTGGTTTCTAGAAGATGTAATGCCTAGATCGGGCTACGTTTAGAAAAGGTGTCCTGTAAGGGTCTTGATCAGAATGCAACCTTCAGGGTTTAGCGCTTAGGGCTTTCATATCCCGCCATCCTCTTCAAAAATAAAGCGGAGTGTCAGGGAGATTTATAAGTAAGGTCAAGGGCATATAGGGCTTATACCGGGACATTACCCGAACGATGGAGAATCAAATGGAAGAGAAAAGGGAAGGTAAACTGGAATCAATGACTTCAGAATCTTCTGTGCCCAGGAACGGCGGGCCAAACGCTATTTGGCCCCACTATGTGTTTTGCAAGCTTAGTTTTGAATTCCTTCTAGCCACCCTCGGGTATACTACGGTTGTCACGGTCATGCAGGATTTCTAGAGCGAACAATAGGACAGGCCCAGTACAGTTCCCTGCATAATGCCGAAACACGACCTGAAAGGGGCCTAGGGCTTCTATTTCATTGTCCATTCTTTCATATTCTTTCCATTTAATTCTCCATCATTGAGATGATATTAGGAACCCTTCAAAAGAGGGGTCTTGAGTTTTGTGGAACCCCATGTGAGCTGTTTAGAGGGGTAATGATGGAATATTCCGGTGTGCGCCCTAAATCCGAACGCCTACATATTCTTCAGCCCCTTTCAGGGAGTTGGCCAGGGGTTCAGGGTTTAGGACGCGATTGGCAGAAGCCTTTCTATCCTATACCTCCACAGCCTTTTTGCCTGTTCGCCCAGGCCTCCGGCAGAAAACACGACAACCACCACCACACTCATCTTTCCGGGAAAGATGCAGGCCGCATCGTTTACAGGTTACCTCCTGCTTAAAGGGCCATATCATGATTTGCTTCTTGGGCTTTGTACATTTGATCTTTATGAAGAAGTTTGATTTTTTCGGCCTGGTTGTCGAAGAAGAGTTCTAAGAAGTGACGTTGATAAGAAATGGTAGACACCCTTAAACCTCTATAGTGCTGTACAGAACAGGGTTTCCTTAATTGCCCTTGTCCTGTTTGTTTTCGCAGTGGCGGTGGTGCCGATTCATCCTAAAGATGCCTAACAAGCAAACCCTCCTATTGGGGCAATATCGGGATCATGGAATAAGATGGAAACTACTATAATGGGGTTATACAGGATTAATGGCTTTAGGTCGTAGGGTTTGGCTTTGGGATTAAAGGGTTTAGGGTTTAGGGTCTTAACATGTGTCGGACCGGAGCTGAAAAATTGACATCATAGCAAGAAGAACAACTTTGTAAAAACCCGCAACCTTAACTTACTTAGCGTATAAAAGAACTTGAACATTATTGGGCTTCCATTTTGGGTCTCGATAATAAAGCTTGAACTTGTTTAGCCCTGGTCATTGAGGAAGAGGGTAACTCTTGGCCCCCAAAACTTCTGAACCACGCTTTCAAGGCCTTAAAAGCTTCATAGTCGCTATATGCCAGATTAGGCAACCAAAGAAATACTAACATGACATGGGCACGAGATAATATGATATGCGATAGTACTGGTCGAATACCTATAAGCTGATAGTCGCAACGGCTGAATAAAACAAGCAAACACAGCAACAGTACCTTTTTACAAAAGGAACAGTACGAAATGCTTACCATCATTATCATAATAACGAAAGAAGGGTACGACAGTACTACAAACCAAAACCCTAAACCCTGCTACCTAGACCCTAAACCTGAGCAGATTATTACGCCCCCCCAAATCCACCAACCCTAAGCCCTTAAACCCTCAAACCCTAAACTCCTCTTCAACCCTAAGCCTTTAAATTCTTAATTCTCAACCCTTAATAAGCCCTAAACTCATAAACCCTAAACCCTGAAATCCTAAATTCTCAACCCTTAACCGCTAAACTCATAACCCTAAACCCTTGAATCCTATGTTCTCAACCCGTAAGCCCTAAACCCATAAATCCTGAACCCTTAAATCCTAAATTCTCAAGCCTTAAACCCTAGACTCCTCTTAAACCCTAAGCCCTTAAATCCTAAATTCCTAACCCTTAAACCCTAAACCTTTCAATTCTAAATTCTCAACCCTTAAGCCCTAAGCTCAAAAACCCTAAACCCTTAAATCCTAAATTCTCAACCCTTAAACCCTAAATTCCTCTTAAACCCTAAACCTTTCAATTTTAAATTCTCAACCCTTAAGCCCTAAGCTCATAAACCCTAAACCCTTAAACCCTAAACTCTCAACCCTTAAACCCTAAACTCCTCTTAAACCCTACACCCTTAAGCTCCTCTTAAACCCTACACCCTTAAACTCCTCTTAAACCCTACACCCTTAAACTCCTCTTAAACCCTTAAACCCTAAATTCTCAACCCGTAAGCCCTCCACCTTTGCAGGTGCGCGTGCCGCCTGGACTGGCGAGGGTGCCCGGACTTCTGTCCTTACTGCTGGTCTGAGTGGTTATACTGGGTTGCTGTTAAGGAACTTAAATTAAGTTACTATAGTGGGTATATATAGGAAATAATAGGGTTTCCCCAATATAGTAACGTAATTTAAGTTCCTTAACAGCAACCCAGTACAGGGATTCTATAGGGTTTAGGGTCTATGGAGAATCAAATGGAAAAGAAGATGGAATATGACATGGAAACTAGGGAATATATTCGGATTATATTATAGGGGATGATTAGGTAATATTCGGGTCATATTCGGATTTTAGGGAATTAGGATTTAGGGTTTAGGGTTTTGATGATTACAGGATTTTCGGGTTCAGGGTTTTACAGGGTTTCGTAGGATTTTAGGGGTTCCAGGATCTAGGGCTTAGGGCTTAGAGGATTTGAAGCTTTTAGGCTTCAGGGTTCAGGGTCTTTGTGTTTAGGGTTTAGGCCTTAACGGATTTTAGGCATTTCTGGCGTTTAGGGTTTCAGAAAGAGAGCAGGCCCAGCTGACGTTCTGGAATGAAATGGGGAGCAAGACTTTTTTGGGTGCAGTGCAGGAAGATGGCGGGAGGCGGACGGGGACAATTGGCCGACTTAGTGCAGGTTTTGAGGCGGAACCTGGGTTGAGGTTTAGGCTTCCATGGTACTTGGGGAAATCAACCACAGTTGTCAAGGGTTCCAGGGTTGTACCTCCTAATGTTGCAGGGTTCCCCAAACGTGACCCCAATGAAACCGTTGCATGAATCAATGTAGTCACTCCGGTTCTTCAAATCAATCCCTGAACCTAGGGCTACAACCCAGGGGTACAAGCCCTATGGGCACAACCCTGGACCCTTGCAACTTTACAACTCCTGTACTCGGTTGCTGTTGAGGAATTTGAATTTAAGTTACCATCATATTGGCTTATCGTAAATAACACGGTTTTCTTATTCTAGTAACTTACAGTAGTTCAACCCTGAACCTTCAACCTAGGCCCTGAATCGCATTGTAGTGGGTAGTTGTAATTCTGACCATGGCCTTGTGAAGTACGAGAGCTACCATGGAATCCCCCAAACCTACCCCAAACCCTAAACCCTGAACCTCATAGATCCTAAGCCCTAACCCTTAATCACTAAACCCTAACCCTTAATCATTAAACCCTAATCCCTAATCCCCAAACCCTAATCCCAACGTCCTAAACCATCCTAAACCATAATCCACTAACCCTAATCCCTAAACTCTAAACCTAATCCCTAAATCCCTACACCCTAAACCCTAAGCCCTGAACGCTAATCCCTAAATCCTAAACCCTAATCCCGCGAGCTTAGTCCTTAAACCCTAAACCTGAACCGCAATCCCGAAACCCTAATCCCTAATCCTTAAACCCTAAACTTAGGTAAAGAAATTTCAGGTCTTCGGAGCAGGTGGGGTTCAGACGCTGACAATCACTGCCCTACCCTGAGCTTCCGGGCCACGCGCTTTAGGGATTAGGGATGAGGGTTTAGGGTTCTTCATTGTGATTCATTCTAGCTGGGACAACAACCCGGGTCATTGCGGTTTATTTCGAGCTGACACAATTTCTCGGCATGTGCCAGAAACTGGAAACTGATAAGAGAAAAATAAGATAGAATAGTAATTTGTCCTAGTCGTGGAGAAAACGTTGAGACTTACCGAAAGTATTGTGCGATCCTTTAAGAGCCAGCTGAAGTGCACGTTTTTCTACGGTCCAAGTAAAGTATACCGATTCTGCACATTCTGTTAAAGTCCAAATAAGGTATAATGATTTTACCTTGGCCTTGCCTTGGTGTAGAGGAGTTTACCCAGACCTTCCGTTGTAGTACCTTCTTGAGGTCCTGATATGACTCATAACCAAAAAATGATTCCCTCCCATTTGCATTAAACCCCCACCCCCTGATATCAGATATTCCCAAGATATTATAGGATACCACAACGGGAATATTTGATATCAGGAAAGTGTGAGTTTTACATGATATTATTAGGGGGAGGAGCTACATTGGGAAGTTCAAGCCCTAAACCCTAAACCCCACATTGGGGATTCAAGGTTAGGGTGTGGTCTCTTCGCTGTTAGGTGCGCCTCCGTCTTCTTGCATTCCGTAAGGGATGCCACGCGACGGGCCGGCTCTTAGGGTTTAGGGTTTAGGGTCCATAACTGAGAGGAAATCTCAAGTGGGCAGTTTCCCCCATATAAGCCTTATGTAAGGTGACCCGCCTGGTAGCTACTGACCTCTGAAGTCCGTTAAAGAATTGTTGGTTTTGATTTCAATTCACGAAATTCGGAGCATCCAGCTTCTAGTGCAGGATTTTCACTATCAACGATATATCGCCTGTTGGATCACGTCAGAGGTATAGGCATGGTCAGGGGTTCAGTTCCCAGGCTTAAGTTCAAAATTCGGGTTTAGGAGGGTCTAGGGTTTAAGGCCAAGAGTTTGGGGTTGAGGGGTTCGGTGGGTGACTATCTCCTAGTTCAGAGTGTCTGGAATATCTATATGGCGTGCCCTTACCCTCCCCCAAACTCCATGTAGAAGCCTGAATAAAGGCCAACATCATGGTCTTACACTCCTTGTATAACTGATAACAGTATAGGGTATTTCAATTGTTTAGGCCCCTACATCCTATCCTATACCCCATACTAACCCATCTTGAAATGTCTTGGCCATTTTCTCTCTCATTTGACTGAACCGATATTGGGGTGATACATCCTTAACCCCTACATTCATATGCGGGAATTGGCCCGAAAGTAACAGCTCAGGCTATGGCAGGATCTCCCTGATATCCCCTTATATTCTTTCTGCCTTCCAAAGCCCACCCCACACCCTAAACCCTACACAACCTAGACCCCAAACCAAAAACCCTAAACCCCACACCCTCGAGACGACTCCCAAAGCTCCCAGGCTAACGCCACCACAGACTTGACAGCAATGGAGGTGGCCGATGTCCAGATGACAATGTTGAGGGTTTACGGGTTTAGGGTTCAGGATTTAGTGTTTAGGGCTTAGCGTGGAGGGTTTAGGAGTTTAGGGTCTAGGGTTCCCAAAACAGGGGGGCCTCTAGGGACCCTAGCGATGTATAGCGATTGAAAGGACATGATGCGGGTCCTTGATCGGGATTAGATAGAAATCTGAGAAGTCCCAGCATTGAATATGGCTGAGTGTAGGTTGTTCCTAAATACAGTGAAATCTATACGATGGTTTCGGTGAGTGCATAAGGGGTCGGGTGTTTGTGTGTGGTGTCCACTCTGGAAGACAATGCGTAAGAATCATGGCCTTACAACCCTAGACCCTGAACCCTAAACCCTAATCCCAACGGTTTGACTTCAAGATATATGGCTCAAGGGCTTGGGGTTCAGGATTCGGGTGTAGGCTAGCCCTACCTGGACCCTGTACCTGCCTAAACCCGAAACGCTAAACTGCAAAGAGGATAGGCCATGCAGGTTCCTGCTCGAATACAGGTTCTTCCGGGTTTAGGGTTCAGGGTTTTCGGGTTAATGGCTTGAGGGTTTAGGGTTAGGGGCTCTCTGGCTTTTGTCGGGGCTTAGGGCTTAGGTTTTTTTCTTGTCGGGTGCCCTTCATAGTGCGGCCTGTGATGCCAAGTGGAACCAGAACAGGACATGTTGGCACCGCAGAAGCTGAAGGGGCAGAGCCTAGATGCAGATTGGAGTTTGTATGCGGGTGATATTGGAGTTCTGCAGGGTTATATAAGCTACAATCTAAAATCCTGGTATCCCCCTTATTAACCCCTATTATAGTCCCCTATATAACCTCCTTAAGGATTTTAGACTATAGCTCATATGCCTTTATGTAGGGTGTTTGAAGATAAAGCTATGTAACCCTGTATGACCCGTATCGCAGAACCGCTTTGTAAGCCCCATATAGGGCTCCACGCCCCGCGTTCCCCATGGCATGGTCCCTATCTGGGATAAGGCCATATCTACCATTGTAAGACTTGCGCAAAAGCTCTAAACCTGAACCCTAAGCCTAAACCCTAAACCTAAACCTTCTTATTCCAAACCTTAGAAGCCCTCACCGGAGGACCCAGACCACAGGTCCACAGGACCACAAAGGGGAGGGGGTGGCCTCGACCTCTATAGACCCCAAGTAAAAGTCTAGAAACCCTTTATAAGCCCTCTACTGAATCCTCCAGAAAAACTCTTTTACTTACTTGTTTTTTGTAAATCGGTTTAACCTTTACGAAAGCTATGAGCTCTCTGTAAGCCTGTTATAAATCTCCAGAAATCCTTCATAAACCCTGCAGAAACCCTCTATGTGTATAAGCTCTATATAACCTTTATAAGACTCTGTAAAGCCTTCATAAAAAGTCTAGAACCCACACTAAAAACATTTGAAACTTTTGAAACTTGCTATGACATGCATGAGCCCTTTGTAAACCGTCTTTGAACCTTATAGAACCCTCTATAAACATCATAAACCTTCTATAAACCTGATGTTAACTTCTGACCAAGATCACCTAACTGAGAACCCGTGAATGCTGACGCATACATCCCCTGCATAATGGGTTTAGGGTTTAGGGTTTAACATCCTTCAAAAACACCTTATCCTGATAATCCGATGTCACCGTTGCGCGATGCCATACCCTAAACCCTCCTACACGCTAAACCCTTAAGCCCTCAACCATTTTTGGGGGTCTAGGGTTTGGTACTGCAACACAAGAATTTTTTGGAGTTCCTACAAGAGGGACGGCAGTATTTTAGGGTCTTTATGGGGATCACCAGGCTACGGAAACTACTGTATAACACATTACCCCTTTACTTGTATGCCTTACGAGGGGCAATGATAATCTTTTCGTAGCTCCATATAGCTCTGAAGGTGTGCCGCTACCTGAAGGACCTTCCTGTCCCTAGAGAATCCCTATTACCATCCCTGGAGCCCCTTCGCTTCTGTCTGAGATATCCTGTTCGATTGCACCCTGAGCCCTCAAAACTCAAGCCATCAGCCTTTTGCTGTTCAGGGCTTAGACCCTTCAATTAAACATAATTCAACAACATACCCTAGCCGCAAACCCCGAAACACCTAAACCTTGGGTACTGCCCCCACCCAGTAACAGTCTGTATGAGGGGTCCTATTAAGGGCTATATATAGCCGTATTATATGTATTATCCGACTGTCAGTGAGGGGGGGCAGTACCTTCCGCTGTTGCTGCCAGGAGCTCGAGACAGCTGCGCCCCGAGCTTCTGCAAAAAGTACGAAGTAATGTAAGAGTTCTGGGGTTTAGGGTTTAGGGTGAGAGTTCTGGGGATTAGACTAGGGGGGTATGGTAGTTTCCCAGAATAAGGGATCCCTTTTTGTGGACCACAAATTACTTTCGTCCTTTATTATAGGGGCCCCCAATAAGGTACCCCTAATTTTGGGAAACCCCCATGTGAGTGGTATTTTATCTGGGGATGCTATGGTACCCAGTATAGAGTAAGATTATATCCTCCTTTTGGGTATAGCATTTTATATAAGCAATATAATCTTACTGTGTTTAACCACCCCCAAAAAACTACTCATATACGGTTTATCGGGATAGTACCGCAAACGCTGAAATGGACACAGAGCTCACATACCTGGTGGGTTACAGGCCTCATGGGTTGTTGAAAGTAGGGGGTTTAAGGATTCAAGGGTTCAGGGTTAAAGAGTTTAG
>CAJNIZ010044976.1:0-10238 GCA_905231905.1 Symbiodinium pilosum
CCCCAATATAGTAACTTAATTTAAGTTCCTTAACAGCAACCCAGTCTATGCATCTGCAAGAACCCCTAAACCCTAAACCCTAAACCCCTAAAACCCTAAACCCCTAAACCCCTAAACCATCCAGCCCCAGGACTTGGCAAGTGGAATGATCGGCATCCTTTCCGTGAGTTCCGGCGGATGTGCTTGTTTCAACTTCTTTTCTCTGGGTAGGCCCCTGGGATNNATTTTCCCTAATGGCTGTAATAAGGGACCCTATATACTAAGATTTTTCAAAGGGCTTTAGGGGTCAACCCAGTTCTCTAAGCATAGAAGACGAGCGGGGGGTTTCATGTGGGGGCCCTTAAGAAGGCCATGAACCCTTTATATAGCGTCAAGCAGGCTTTGGGGCACATGCGAACTCTTGGAAGAGGTTTGTGATCCAAATCGGCAGAACTGGGCGATTTTCTCTGCCTTTTTGGAACATTCGCTGCCACGAGTTGTCTCCGCAGAAGACTCTAGGCACAGGTTAATCAGCAAAGCAAGCAAGCAAGCAAGCAAGCAAGCAAGCAAGCAAGCAACGCGGGCGCATATATCTCACTAAATAACTTGAACAGCACGCATATACTGGTTTGATGTAAGGGCTGAAACCTCATTTCACGATTAGATGGCTTGTCGAACAGACCTTCTTACCATGTCAAGAAGGGGGGGTACGCTTCAAACCCTAGCTAGCTAGTGGTTTGCTTCAAAGTTCTGGGGTAAACTCGTCGGCAGCCGCTTGCCACTTGCACTGCAGTCTCATTTGATCCCGGGACTTTGTCCCGGAATAATGACTCAGGAGCTTCTCGGCACGGTGTTTCAGCCACGATACTTTTTTGGGGGTCCCAATAATAAGGACTATAGGATTTGGGGTCCATATTGGGGTGCCATTATTTTGGGAAATTTTCATATATATATATATATGTATATATACAAAAGGCCCAAGGAAGAGAAAAACGCGGCTGTTAACTTCCTGGGACGCTCCGCCCATCGCCTTCATTGACCTCGGCAGCCAAAGGTTTAACGCGGCGGGCACCTCAGCGATGCTGAAGAGCATTTTGATACCAGCTGGTGAAGAGAGCATGGCCCTCAGGGCTTGAAGGCTGTGTGAAGCATGAGCGTGCAGTATACACTTGATAGACATTGTGCCGGGAAGTGGCTGCATGTCGAAGGACAGCAGTCTCGCGCTCTGTTCACCAATGCGACTCGCAATCTTCCAGGCGGCGCTGTAAGGGCTGACGCAGGCAAAACGCCTTGTCAACCAGCTCTTCGGCGATCCGCGTGTACCATTCGTCAAATCGTTTAAGTTGTGCCCAACTCGCTGAACTCTGGAAGCTTGCAGCCATTCTGGGCGCTCGCTCACCCGTCCAACACAAGGCTATGAGAGTGGACCCAGTTGCTTTCCGCAACGCTTCTAGTTACGGTCTGCCTGCCTCTCAGCCTGCCTCTCAATAGGGTCCCCCTTCAGTAGATTAGCCCCTATAATGGAGAATCAAATGGAAAAGAAAATGGAAAATGAAATGGAAACTATGGGAATATAGGCCCCCTTAAGTAGATAGAATATGGGGGTTACAGGGGGATGATGGAAAAGAAAATGGAAGTTACTATTTGTGGTTTACGGTTTAGGGAACCCTCAACCCTATCCTTGCTGCCAGCCTTAAGCATAGTGGACTTCAAGTGGACGCTCCCGGAGTGTCAATGATGATGGAACTGCGTCAGTAGCAACTGAGAGAATCTATTATTATCATTATTCTTATTGCAAGTATTATTATTACTATCATCATTTTTTAGCAGTATTATTGTTAGTAGTACTCGAAATTTTTTCTTACTGTTATTTCTACTGTTCTATGCCATTGGTATCATTATTGTCATTATTCTGAGCATTACTATTCGGCTCTTATTTGCTGGTGGCCGCCAGCCTGACGTTTCGCTTGGTTGTGTTGGGAGGCATGGGACCGGGCCTGCCTGCACGGCTTGGTAGATGGTCATGAGAAAGCGGAGAGTCGAAGAGCGATCCTTGGGGGTTATATATTGGGTTATATTGTGACAATGGAAAACAAAATGGAAACTACTATTTAGGCTTATATAGGCATGTTATTGTCAGGCACTGTTCTTACTGGCGTAAGGACCGCTACTAACAGTTGTACGTCCGTGTAGCAGCTGGAGGGACAACATAAGTTCTTTGGCTTCATTCGCAGCCTCAGGCCCGCTGCCCTTCAGCCCTGTGCTGGCCTGTAAAGCTTTACTTTATTGAAGCCGACGTGCTTCAGTTACTTTCTGTGCCTTAGAGCGCGAATGGCCAGAGAAAAGCAACAGCGGCTGCAGACCACGCTGCGTAAAGCAAGCAGTAGCGGCTTTGCAAGTGGACACGACCTGCGGAATACTGTGAATTGTCGGAGCCTACAGCTTAGCCGCCTGTCAAAGCGTGAGAAGATCTTCCCAAGGCCATCCTCGTCACCAGCTGGCACGGCTGAGGAAGTCACTGCCATCTCTTCTTCATCTGCGTCTCCCGAACGCGCATGTCTCAGAATGCACCCGGTCGTGGAGGCAGTCAGAGGAATGTCGGGATGACGCAGAATAAGGGCACAAATTGACTGGATGTTCTTGGCCCCGAAGTTTCATACAGATACCGCCAAGATCCAGAACATACGTCTCCCATGATTTGAGTCTGACTTTCTACCTTCCTGCAACGGACTCCTTTACCCGACACTTAACGTTCACCAGGACTTTGTCAAAATGATCCCTGTGTGATCAGGATCCCGATGCTGTCCCTTTGATCCCCCATAATTTCCCCAACGGTATGTACTGTACCGGTCCCCCTTGTTGAGACGCTTCCACCACCCGGACCAGAGAGGTCCACCGCGAATGCGCGGGCGAGGAAGTCGGGGAATGCGAGGGCTGAGGAGTCTTTGGCCAGTTCTGGCGCTTCCCGTGGAATCGAGTCATCCACCCAATGAGGTGGGTTCGGGGTTTAGGTTTAGGGTCGAGTGGAACTCACGTGTGTGTGGCTCCGGGTATGTGAGGCAACAGCTCTGTCTTCAAAAGGGTTTCCAGTTTAGGGGTTTAGCGCTAAAGTTTAGGGTTCAGGGGGTATTTTTTCAGCAGTATCAAACATCCCCATCCTCGAAGATTTTAATAGACATTACTTTGATAGTAGCATAGCTGGGGATTGTTCAGTATTGGGGCTGGAGACAGGGTCAACGCTGATTCATGGAACAAATATCAAGAAAGTATAGAGAAATTTCTGATGGGATTACATAGGCGGTTTCAAATTTCCAGGCGTCTATTCGGAGCTCCCAGGAATTAGGATTGGAGATTTGGGGTGTGCAAAATTAAGAACCTGAGAACGTTACCTGCAGGACTAGACAAATGCAGGGATTGCATGGGAATTTTTTGCCTCATTCCAGAAATCCTCCGTGCATTCGATAAGTGGTTGAGGCTTGAGCTTAGGGTTTGCTACATGCCATCCAGCATGATTGTTTCTTGGTACTTGGGAGTTCGGCGGAAGGTAGCAGATTGTACGGAACCCCTGAAGCGGAGCGCAGACATTTCATCTGGTCCAAGAAGAATGATAAGCCTCTCCCCCTAATTATGGTTAATTGGGAGTATTTAATATTAAGGGAGGGGTGGGAGGTTCAATATTCGGGGCAGAGGATTAACGAGGAGCTCCGAGGTAACATGTAGGTGGCAGCCCTAACTCAAGACCCACGACGATGAGCTTCACGACTGCTTCCACAATGCAAGCGGCGATTCTAACAATAAGCGTGCTGAGGAAGATTAGTATTCATCATGTGTGAGTTCACCAATTATGATTAGTTTTGGTCATGACTACTACTGTTGGCTTCCTACTTTTTCTACGGTATCATTCATTGCTGGGATTACAGGCCATGTGAGAGCCCTGGCAGGTAGATGAGCTTGTGGCGGAGCTGGCTGAGGCAGAAGAACTCCAGAAGAGTATGGCTCAGCTGCTCACAGCAGTCGGGGGCGCGGTGGAAGTTGAGGAAGCAGATGAGGAAGTGCAAGCAGTGGAGCCTGAAGCGGCCAAGGGCCCCAAGGGCAAAGAACCCGTGGTGTTGCTGGAGCCTGACGATGTCCCCGTGGAAGTGGCGGAGGAGATCCTCCCTGAAGATGTCCAGGCAGAGGTCGCAGAGGTTCAACACGAAGAGGCCGAGGAAGCACCAGACATCCCAGAACCCGATTTGGAGGCACCAGGTGTTGAAGCCTGTGAGCCATCCCAGGTTCAAGGATCCCAGGCGGAAGCCTGTGATCCTTCCCAGCTTCCACCAGAAGAGGAAGCCGGTGATCCCTCGGAGCTCCAGGCAGAACCCGCAGAGCCAAACTCTCCGCAAGCAAGTGAGGAAGGCCACCACCTGCATTTCTGGGGCTCCGAGTCCGAGGAGCAGAGGGATTTCACAGGGATGGTTCTGAGGCCAAAGATGCAGGGCAAGCACATACACCAGTTAAATGTGTCAATGTAGACACGTGTTCTAAGCGCTGTCTCGGGAGTGGTGTGCATGTTGGAGCGTACATAAGCTCATAGCAAGACAATTTGAAACAGTCTTGATCTCGGCATGGACCCCCCTCTCAAAGAATCCCAAAATAAAAGGCCCCAAATCATAGCTCCCACCATCATACTCGTCTGGGATCCCCCGGACATGGATCCTTCCAGAGACCCGGCAAGGACGCGCCGTCACCTCGCCTGAGCAGTCCCGTGAAGGCTCATGCAAAATCTCAAGGTTTTTGGAAGTGGTTTCTATAGGCACCACTTTAAAAATGCATTCCCAACTAAGCATGAGTAGGTCTTTCCACTGAAATTTGTTGGGCCTCCTTGTCTTGAACTCTGGGTTTTATGGGGGAACAAGCAGGTCCAAATACAGTATCGGCCTTATTTCCCTCCATAGCTGGGAGTTGCGAACTGGATCCAAGCAATCATGTGTAAGGTCTGATATTTGTCCCTAAACCATTAGTCTTCCTTCGTCCAGGTGGCTCTTGATGGCCTTCCCCGTCATTTGCGGGTCAAACTTCGCGAGGGGCTGTCCCAGGCTTGGATGACCCTGCGCCCCCCTGACATTCAATGTTCCCAATATGTTATCGTATGCCACAAAGGAAGCATTTTGAATTTAGGCGGGACTTATAAATTTGCAGCATTCCTTTCCAGCGTTCAGTGTTGAGCGTTTGAGTTCTGGGACAGGGAATAGTAATAGAGCGTGTGCCCTAGAACCTGCAACGGGACATCTAAATTGAACGACAAGGGCAAGTTTGGGTACTGGCCTTGAGGATTCAAGGAATTGTTATGAGCCCTAAACCCTAAATCCTTGGCCCATTTCAAGAATGCATGCCGTCCTTCCCCACCTTGGCTGATCTTCTTCAGCCCTCCCTGAGCACTGCAAGACTCCAACTGTACGCACTACCAGGGACACTTTTGTAAAGAGTAGAGGAATGCACCTCTCCAGCAGCATAAGCTGCCGCCAACCACCATTTTTTGTCTATTCATGTATGTTTGTGGTCAAAGCCCCTGAGCCCTAAACCTCAATCAAACACTAAGCCCTACACCTTAAACCCTAAATCCTAAACCTTAAGCCCTACACCTTAAACCCCAAAACCTAAACCTTAAGCCCTACACCTCAAAACCCAAATCCTAAACCTCAAGCCCTACACCTCAAAACCCAAATCCTAAACCTTCAGCCCTAAACCACCTTAGGGCTAGAGATATTCGGCACAGACATCTGCGCGAGGCGTTGGTTGGCCAGCTGGAATGGATGTTGCAG
Source organism: Symbiodinium pilosum (assembly GCA_905231905.1). Classification (NCBI taxonomy): domain Eukaryota; class Dinophyceae; order Suessiales; family Symbiodiniaceae; genus Symbiodinium; species Symbiodinium pilosum. The sequence continues at coordinate 5,784 of CAJNIZ010044976.1, forward strand.
GCAGATTCCAGGCTGGGTGCATAGGGGTTTAGGGGTTTGATAGGGTTTAGGGTTGCATGTCTCAGCTAGGGTTTAGGGTTTAAGGTTCAGGGTTTAGGGCTTAGGGTTTGGGATTTAGGGTTTACTTTGGAAATGGTTTAGGGTTCAAGGTTTAGGGTTCAGGGATGAGGGTTTAAGGTTTAAGGTTAAGGGTTTAAGGTTTAGGGTTCAGGGTTTTCTTTAGACATGGTTGGCAAACAGTTTCCACGGTTGTGAGCACTCAGGCCCAACATAGAACAAGAGTGATAGCAGATGACAATAAAGCAGCAGCAGAAGCACAAATCTAGCACACGCAGCAATGTATGAGGAATGTGTGCATTTAAGACGTGCAGACCTTGAGCTCGACTGACAGAAGTTTCTCTTCGCACCAGACTTGCCAATCGGATGCAATGCCGTCAAGACCTTGAAGGCTGCCGAATTTCTAACTCATCGCCTTTTTCTAACATGATTCCTTCACGTGTCGAACTAGGGACGCCGGAATGCACACTTGGCTTCATGTAAACGAAATGGGGCCCGCTTTTGACATGGACAGCTGTCATATACTGTCGGTTTCAATCAACATCTGATTTCCGGTTTTAAGCCACTCGGCTTCCTGTGTGCAAGGATTCGTCTTCCCGCAGTCCGGCCTGCGAAGAAGCCCGATCAGCCTGAGGCCCCCACTGGGAATTCCCAAACAGGAACATGTTAGCAACCAGTCAGGAGTTCAAATTGATTGGCCGAGTGTTTGACTAGTTGCGTATCATAGACTCACCATGTGCAAAGACACAGCCAAGAGAGGTAGATTCAGATAGGGTGCTGTGTCTGCGGTGAGATGCTGTTGGCGTGGCTGCAAGTTCCATTTAGCTGAACTCGACTCAAATGTCAGGCACGGAATTTCTTGGGTCCCTTGAAGGGAATTCCGGAAATGCTTTGCCTCCGTGAAGCTTTGACATGACTGCGCGAGGAGCTTTCTCTCAGTGATGTTGAAGGCCAGGGCGGCATGAGAATTGTAAGCCATGCCACGGCAAGCAGGTTGGTGCGCATGGCTCTCAGGATAGTGGGGCAGTTGATGTATACTTCCATAGCCCCAGGTGCACATGTGTAGCAGTGGAACGAACAACTCGAGCATGGCTAGTGAGAGGAATAATGACCATCCTAAGCATCCTCGGGGTGATCATTACTCCAAATTGCTATTATTGCTTTGTTGCTATTCTTGATACTAATTCTGATTGCTACTATTGCTGTTATTGCTGTCATTTTTTATTATTCGCCTTAGCACTGCAGGACTCCTTGAGGGCAACAATGGATCCTTCAGGAAAGCCCAGGACCCGTCCTTTTTTTTTGGCCCGGCCATGGCAAAGTGAGGTTATTTGCTCATTGGTGCCGAGTCTGGTACCCACATGGTATTGATTATGAGCATGATTCTGATGGTTGGTATTGTTATATGATAGAACAACTAAGAGGCATGCAAAAGTGGCCGCTCTTGCAGCAGGAGCAAGAAACGGGGCCGTTTTGTGATAAAGACGATGCGGTCATTCCTGCAACTACCATGTCCTTCATTTGCGCACCTCCATGATTCGCTGTGAAATTTTGTGCTGTTAAGATGTTGACATGGTGGTTCTACTCGCGCTGTCACCTATTCAAATCAGCTACATTCTCTCGGCCGGCCCATCGCAGGAATTGCCGGCGCCGACGGGTGAGGCATGGCATTTGGGTCCTGCATGCCGGACACATTGAAAGTCATGACATTCTAAGCAAGCCATCGGGCCTTCCTAGGGTGCACACAGATGTGGGCAGAGACAGGTAGGTGGCATAAAGCAGAAGAGTAGAGGCTGCTAAAGTTAGGGCCTGCTTCTAGGCAGTCCTGATACAGGGATCTCCACCGTTTTGGCACAATTTTCGGGTGCCTGGATGTTTGGAGTCTGCACTTTAGATTTGCGACAGACATGCCCTGCACAACAAACATAAGCAGTTAAATGATGTTGATCAGATTGCTGATCTGATGTACCCTAGGGGCTGGCAGGCCTTGTGCAGAACTGTTAGCTTGTGGAAGCATTGGGGATGGTGCCCAAATTCTGGTTCTTTCTTGGGGACCCTGCGTGCGATGCTGTTATCTGCAACTGCATTTTGATAACGATCTTGACCATCTCCGTCTCCTTCTATTCCACAGCCTTACAAGATGGTCCCCACAAAGTAAAGCCCCCACAGCCCTGGCATAGTCGTGAGACCGGATATACAAGTCCTTCAGTGAATCCAGAGGACCATCTAAATCTATTAAATTCAACAAAAATACACACCCAGCGGCGATCCCCTACAAGCTGAATCTCCAGCACCCCTTGCTGCTTCAAGCTGCGGCTATGCGAGCACTGAACTCGCAACCCCTGCACCCTCCCAAACCCTGAATGCCCAGTCATTGTGAACCCTAGGGCCAGAAGAAAGAGGTTGTAGAATGATTCATGCGGGCGTCCCTGTAAGATCACGTGAGCTATAGTCCAAAGCGCCTGCGAAGGGGGTTATATAGGGGGGATACTAGGAGTTTAGACCCTAACTCCTAAACTCCACACTATAGGGGTTCTTAAGGGGGATACTAGGAGTTTAGACTCTAAACCCTAAACCCCATACTATAGGAGTTCTTAAGGGGGAGCTCATGTGGGGACCATTTTGGGGCGCCCCTGCCTCTACCACTTTGCAGGTGGCGTACCTGCTGTCGGAACTGGCCAAAGGCTCTTCCACGGCAAGCTGCGCCTCTTTTTTGTGGGTTTTAGGGTTTAGGGTTCAGGGTTTTTCATGGGTGAGGGTTGTTTAGGGTTTGGGGTTAAGGGTGGGGTGATAGGAATAAAGGAAAAGAGCAAGGAAGCTTCTACACTGTAATAGGGTCTCTGTCTATATATATATATATAGCTCTATATGCATAGACAGGCTATGGTAGGGGTGCAAGCCTGTTTTTTCAGAAAGAGTGTTTGATGTGGGGATTTCCCCAAAACCTTTTTTTGGTGGTTCCCATAGTAGGGATTTTAGCATTTTGGAGTCTGTATTGGGGTCCCTGGTTTGGGGAATTACCATGTAAGGAGTAATTATAGATTGAGAACGGGCTCTGAAAGAGTCATGTGGGCACCGTACAGGGATTCGGGAGGGTTTAGGGCTTAGGGTGTGCGGGCATGAGCTTAGCAATGATTCAATTTCGTGCTGAGATTCTGCTGTGTCTGACGCTTATGAGTCCCAACGTGTGGTTTGCTTATGTTGACCTGTAATCCTCATTATGGGGACCCCCAGAACCTAAAGGACCTAAACCCTATTGAGGAAACCCTCATGTCACGCTAGGCCCTTGTAATGAGCATCCTCACCTGTTCGCAGGTGGCGATGAAGTCAACGCCGCAGACTATTGGGCCGCTGCCCCATGACGAGCGGAAAGAATAATGCTTAGGGTTTAGGGTTTAGGGTAATGGATAAACAGACGGAAAAGAAGACGGACAATGATATGGCAGCTGGTTTATGGGGATCAACGCCTTGAGGAGTTCAGGATTTAGAATGGTGGAGAGTCAAATGGAAACTGACAGTGGCCCTGGGTCTGCACAAAGCTTTCATCGATCTTCTGGTTGATAGTAGGCAATGAAGGAGTGGAGACCAAAGTTAAACCTTTATATTCCTGGGGATGAGACAGCGGCTAGTATAAGGGGCCGTTCCCTATTAACATGCAGTAAGATGAAGTCCTGCAGACACGAGGGTACCCAAGCTCCGAGCATGTCTTCAAGCTCTTCTCTTATGCTGGTGGCGCTTGATGCATCAGGTTCGCGGCGTCGCGTGCTCAGATTCATTTGTGCTGCGTTCTTTCCGTCATGCTTGCATGGTTGTCCTTCTTTGTGTCATCATTTGTGTCAGTTTGCGGCGCATTGTGGTTCCCGAGTTTTGCCGGTAGTACAGCAATGCAGGGCGCACTTGGAGTATAGCTTAGCCTGCAAGCCGTGTGAGAAAACCAGGTAAAGAGACACGTGGAGCAACCAGCACAAATACCTCCCCGCTGCCTTTCAGTGCAGCATTCGTGCGCATGCTGTTCACAAAGGGTAAGGGTTGCAAATAGCGGGAATTTGAGACATAAAGGAAAACATGGAAACTACTATAGTATGTTGGCGTTATATATGTTGATAATGGAAAAGAAAACGGAAGCCACTATTTATTGTTTCAGCGCTGTCTTGCCATCAGCATTGTCAGAATGGTTGTGGGTTCGGCTAGCGGTGACAGCTCCACCCGGTACGCGGTGTCAGCCAGTCAGTCAGTCAGTTGGGTGTTTACTTAGCTGCCTCTTCTGTCGACCAAGAAAGAACACAACCTGACTCACAAGACTATGCAGCCCACCCTCCGTTCCTCACTTATCACTCTGCATCCAAAGTTAAAAAACCCTCTGCCATTGCCATGCGTGGGGGTCAGGGGGTGGACTGG
>CAJNIZ010044976.1:10753-46345 GCA_905231905.1 Symbiodinium pilosum
TTTCCATTATCCTCATATAACCCCTGTGTTGCAGCTCCGCAAAGCGTGCCGGGCTCTTGCCGCGCAGACCAAGGAGTGGGACATTGAGGGGCTTCGTGACGACGCGGCCGGCTTGGTTTGGCGGGGAAGAACCCTGTTAGGGTTTAGGGTTTAGGGTTTTAGGGTGTATAGTAGCTTCCACTTGCTGTTCCACTAGCCCTTTAAAGCCCCAATATAGTAGAGTAACTTCCATTTTCTTTTCCATCATCCTTATATAATCCCAATATAGTATAGTAGCTTCCTTTTTCTTTTTCCATTGTCCCTAAACCCAAAGAGTAGGGAGAGGAGGCCCTATTGACTCCTCAGAGCGGTCTGGCCTCCTAGCACATCCAGGCCTGCCAAGCCTTGATTCGAGTTTAGGTTGCTGGTTCTTAGTAGGGAAAATTGGAATAGCATCCACATAATCCTTACATAGTATATTCCGCCCTTCCTTACTATATTATTAGTATAAGATTACTATATTACGACTATATTCTTTTATTACCATATTACCATATTATTCCTATATTGCTAACAACCACTTGGAGCTGGTTTCGGTATCCATTATGCAAGTGCTGTGGGCGCGCAAGCTCGAACCTTGCCGAAGCTGAAATCACCACGGCGTTTGAGTTGCAGGTAGGGACAAAAAGCTCAGCTCTCCCACAAGTGATGGGCAATGCTCGGAAACCCCCATCCCAATTTGCCGGGGTTTAGTATTCTATCATGGGTCTACATTCTACAGCTAGCATATTGGGATTATTTTTCCCTTACTCTCTACTACCCACCATAAGCCAACTGCGCTCATGCCTAGGCGGCCTTGGTTCAAATGGAGCTGAGGGCCAGCGAGGTGCGAAAGCTACAGAAGCCTGTGTTTCCATGTTAAAACTAATGGAAAATAGAATGGAAACTATGGGGGTTATAGGGATTCCATAGGGTATGAAGGGGTTATATGGGGATAATGGAAAGTAGAAGATTAGGGTGATATTGGGGCTATATTGGGGAATAAAATCCAAACTACGGAGATTACAGGGGGGTGTATAGGGATTATAGGGTATAGATAGGGGTTATATAAGGATAATGGAAAAGAAAATGGAAACTACTACATTATAGTCTATTGAGGTTATATAGGGATAGTGGAAAAGAAAATGGAAGCCACTATTTAGGGTTTAGGGTTTTCTGTTTACTAAACGATTAATACTGATAGATACACGTCTCCTGACAATAAGTACGCACATTAGGGTCTCTTCTTCGGTTCCCTCTTGTACAATGCAAAAGGACCCGAGTATTCGTATATGTAGATGCATGTATATGCGGCACGTGTGATGCATAGAAAAAGCCCTGCAGCAATCGCCTTGCCACATACTTCCCCTTCCAAACCCCGAACTCGCTCAAAGTTGTCAGCGTTACACCACCTTGCCTACAATGATCTCACATGAACTCCAATGCCCAATCCTAATCCGGTTCTTGAACAAGGGAACCTTTCACATGTATGTGCATATATTCGCAGACAGCATATGCCCCTTGCTAAACTCCTCCCATGGAACAAGCCCCCTCCTAAACTTGTTGAGCAGGCTGCAGAGTCCGCGCGGGTGGATGAAGGTCCTGACCCAGCTGGTTTAGCAGCTGCCAAGCCCTTGAACGGGGTCCCTTGTTCAGGGTTTAGGGCAGCCTCAACGTTTGGAATGTAGGGTTTATGGTGCATGGAGGCCTAAACCCTAAACCCTAAACTCATGGAGGTTTCTGAAAAACAAGGGTGCCGGATTGCAGGGGCCATTGCGCACGCGTGAGCACTTGGAGGTTCGATTTGTTGTACTTTCTGGGTCCACTAAGGACGACCTAAGCACCCGCACCATATTGTACCACACCCTTGAATGAGAAACCTAACTAATAAGGAACACAGTCACTCCTAAGACCTTACAAGTTTCTTGTGCGCCATACCTATAAAGTCTCAAGCTGGCTTTCTGGGCTTCTACATGAAGAGTGACCCAAAAGGGGCATTTCTGTTTTCGTACAACCGGCAGGTTTAGGCATAGCAGGATTGAAAGAGCCCCGAATCCTACAAGCCAGCAACCTACAAGCATCTTCACCAAACCTTACGCAGCGCTATACGCTCCAAAACAGGGAATGGGTCCAAACAAGCCCAACAGAGCCCACAGCACACCACCAACATCCGTGACACAAAGCAGCCAACAGTTCTCCTGGAGCACATGGTTTTGTACCAAGGTCGGGGTGAACCTCCGCACTCTATCTAATCCTATCTGCCGTCACATTTCCTGCAGATTTGGACAAAGCGTGCCGGCAACATCAGTGAACATGAGCTCGAAGCCTCTAAGGCCCGAAGCGGTCATACAAACTGTATGCAGACCCTGCATAAACCTGCCCGAACTCCACATTCTTACGCAACTCCTAGTTTCAATAATCTTCCTGAGGTCCGTCAGCGGCTGCTGGAGCGCCTGGATCTAACTGAGCTATGCGCGGAGGCAGGCTGAGCTGGGAATTATGGTTTGGATTTGTTTTTAATTGAAATGGCGAAGAGACAGGTAAAACCAGAAAAAGGATCATGTATGAGTTTAGAGCAAGAATATGGTGAACTTTGCGGCGTTGTAGAGAGACCGGGGTCTTCCGCGGAAACTTATTGGTCTCTTGTCTTGGTGTCGTCGCATTGGGAAGCAGAGGGCTTCGGGACGTTTTTGGGAAGACCTTATTCTGAGCAATCATGCTGTGCGTTAAAGAATTAAGGAAAGAGCAAGCTAGGAAGGAAAGAGCAAGCTAGCCCTGGAAGAAGATACTACTTTCACTATCATATCATTCCTATAATCATTATTACTATTGCTATTCGTATGTTTAAAACTATCCTTACTACGATTCTTATTATTATTGTTACTATGGGTGATGCCTGCCTGCCTTTTGTACGCCGCGCATTAATCGCAATGGCTCTTGCTCTGTCTTGGATGCGAGCTTCCGGATGGGCTTGTCCCCCCCATGCCTTAGACAGCATTATAGACATAATGTAGACCCCTGATCAATAAACCCCTCCCCTTAATAGGGATTATATTAGGGATTCAAATATTTAGGCCCTTAAGAGGAGCAGGTTTATTAATCACGGGTCTACATTAGACAGGTCATTCAGAGCCTCAATCCCTTAGAGCTTTGGCATGCCAGGGAGACCCCACCTCTGGGCCGCCGCGGCCCTGGCTGTCGATGATCCCGGTTTCTTTTACCTTGCTGGTGAACTTGCAGGGGTTGGAGGAATTACAAAAATAGCGGGAACTTCTACATCCCTTGAAATCTAGTCCTATTACTTAGTAGGGAAGAATGGAATATGGAGGACAGAGGCGGTAATCATGGATTCGATCGCGAATTGCATTGGGACCACGATAGGTCCTAGAAAGATGCATTCCTGCATGTCCTGTCAACCGCCGGTAAGATGCAAGGGTTTGGAGCAACAGGGGTATCCTGGTGAGATTGTCTATGATGAGCGCGGTCCTGCTTGAGGATGGAAAGCGTTCTGGAATCTGGGTAGGAAAGTGTCCATGTTACAACAAGATGAACGCTGACAGTGCTTCAGAGTCATTCGATTACACAAGTGTTTGCTAACATGCCTGCCTGGTGTGCAAGGAGAAGCTTTGTCAAAAGCTGTTTCTAGTGTGCTTCATGCCTTCATGCCATGCGCTTCTTCCTTCTCCACCGCGCTTCAGCCATTTGTGCTTCGGCCTCCAAAGCGAGGCTTCGGATTTGAAGACTACGCAGACCTTAAAACCCTAAACCCTAAACCCTATATGAACCCTAAACCCTATTTGATTCATTTACAGCTCACCGAGGAGATCCAGCATCTTGCGACTTTTCTGGCGGAAAGAGCTCGCTGAAGCCCCGAGCATGACCGTTGGTAGTATCCTGCAACTGAGCGGCCTGAGAGTTGGTGAGTGATAGTAGAGCCACCCATCCCAAAGCCTTATTCGAAGATGTCCCAGACTTTGGAGGAAAAACAATACGGAGTATATTATTTTGGAGTCTATGTTGGGGTCCCCCAATTTACGGACACCACCATTTCGGCCTGACTTTTCGACCCTAAGCCCTAAATCCTAGTGTGGTCCCTTCTAGCAGCCTATGGCAGTGGATCCCTTCGGCCTTCACTTGCTTGATGCTTCGGAGGGCTGTGAGGAGATTGGCGAGGACCTCGACGCAGAACCCTAAGCCTTGCGTACTGCCCCCACCCAGTAACAGTCTATATTAGGGGCCCTATTAAGGGCTATATATAGCCATATTATACTTATTATCCAACTGTTACTGAGAGGGGGGCAGTACCCAACCTAAACCCTTACATCCAACCCCCTTCTTTGAGAACCTCAATATTCAGAAGGGTTTTGCTTGGAGTTGAGGGATGGGAGGTCACCAAACAGAAGTCTACACCCAAACCTAAAAGACCTTGGTTGCTGACGCATGAGCTGCACCTGATGCCAACAGCCACGAAGAGGCAGACGTAGGCCTCTAGGCACTTGCTAGTCATAGTCTCTGAGATTTCTTATATGTTCGCAGTAGAGAAGCAAGCACCAAATGGTAGTTTCCCAAAACAGGGGCACCCAATATAGACCCCAATATATTGTAATCCTTACTAAAGGAACCCCCAAAAAAGGGTACCCCCTTAATTTTGGGAAACCCCCAAATACTGAGGTAGCTGAAACTCGACAAGCCTCCAGCATCCCTGAGCTTCGAACATCTCCAGCTAGGAAGCGATTTTTCATTGGAAGAACATGACTGGGTTGCTGTTAAGGAACTTAAATTAAATTCCTTAACAGCAACCCTGATGATGCATGAGAGATCCTATATCTCAGAGTAGAGAGTTTTAATTCCTGTAGCAGTCGCTCGCACGAGGCGCCATGAAGATAGTGTTCTGTTTTTAGAGCAGGGAACCCCAACAATGGACCCGCGTGTTTGAGAGGCTCCCAGCTTGACCCCTTCACCTTTCTACGTTACTCCTGAATCCTTGTATAGCCCCTTTGCTCGGCGAGGACCTGGAGGTTTTCCAGGCTGGAGAGCATGGACGTGGGCTACGAGGTGCGGAAGCAAGTGCTGGCTCCGTTGCGCCTGAGCTGCATATGGTTTGTTAGTGGCCGTTTAAAGAAGTTTGAGTAACAGGCTAAAGGGTGCACATTTTCAGAAAGCTGTCCCCAAACCTCTTCTCACATTTTAGGCTGTTGTGTGTTTTGTGACTTTGTGGAATGCGCGTGCCAGCACACATCCAGTCTGGTGAACTATCCATCCCGTGACAAGCTTCCCTCTGTGCGTGCCCTCTGTGCATACTTTGCAGACTTCCAGGGAGGTGGAAGAGATGCAAGCTTGAATCCAATTTTTGACGTGCCTATACGGGAGAGGATCAGAATCTGCATCTATAGCAATCTGTAGTAGTAAAACTAACAGAAGAATGATGATAATGATGAGTAACAATGGTGGTCATAGTAGAGTGGTCAGCAACAATTCAAGTGCAAGCAGACTCTTGGGTTGCCCAAAATTAAGGGTACATGGGGTACCTTTTGGGGGCCCCCTTAATATGGACTGTAGTATTTGTGGTCTATATTGGGGTCCCCCGATTTTCAGCCTGTCAGTGCGCCAGGGTTTGTGATGCTGCGGTTGGTCAGACCTCTGTTGTTCTTCTGAACTTGGGATGTAGCCTCGATCTCTCATACCCCGCATTCTGGGGCCGCCAACCAGTTCTATGGGCGCCCAAAGCCTCTGGTTTCTTAAGAGGTGAGGCTGCAGTGTCACTAGACTTTGGCAACTTATCCTCCCAAACCTTTTTGAATCAACGAGCCCACGGCAGTCGACGCCTGACTCCCAAATTTGCAACACCTGACCAAAAGTAATGAAAATCAAAGGTCTTTACAAGGGCTTTGGCCGGCCCATAATTTTGCACCTTCGGTTTTGCAATCACTTTGTCAGGTGCTAGCGGAGCAAGCTTGCCTGCCTGAGCCGCGTGTCTTCTTCCTGCACCTTATGTAGACCCAAGGGGAGATTTCATAGTGAATGTGAGGACATGGCAGGTGTCCCTATTGCAGAATGTGCAGGTGGTGGTCCCATCCAGGCTGCCCTTGTATGTTGGCATTATACTGGGTAGGTTTGGAATACTATAGTATCTTGGGGTTATATTGGGATAATGGAATGTCAAATGGAAACTATAGGTATTCAGAGTTCTAGTTCTTTTCAAAGTGCGGGCTGCCCGGAAGCCGCGGCAATCTGTTCTGTCACTGCGCGCAGAATGGGCATGTTGTTCTTCTCTCCTTCAATTCCCCCACTGGGACAGAGTCGTGATTCTTCTTGAATAGCAAAGGCTCCCAATCCCAGGTCTGAGGCTACTGCTCAGCCAGTGAGATTGCTTGATTTTAGGAAGCCCCTGCGGATGCATCATCTGAGGCGAGCGGGGAGGAGTTTGCTGCCACAGCACAGCATGACTGGAGCCGCCTTTCGGCCCTCAGCCGCGCAAAGCTCCTATCACTTCGCTGGAGAAGTGCCAGCACGCCGGAGAAGAGCTGCGAGGAACCCACATCATTGTGTGACTGGCGGCCTCCATGTGGCAATGCTCCAGGCATTCCAAGGCTCCGCGGCGTAGCTGCCTTCAACGGAATGGCAGTGCTGAGGCTCGTCGTCAAACCCTCAGCGCTGAAGACTGTGGAAGCGCAGCCACGACATGGCCTGGCGGTCTATCCAAATGGCAGTTTGCTGAACCACTCTTGCCTGCCCAACGTCAACAGGCAGGCTTTGCATTATGACTGTTTGGCAGCGCTGAAGCTGTTAATCAGGGAATACGATCCCTCTTTAATCCCCATAGAGCATAATCCCATATTCCTTACCCTTGAACGTTTAACCTTAAACCCCAAACCCTAAATAGTAGTTTCCATTTTATTTTCCATGATCCCTATACAACCCCAAAATATCTTACTGTTGAAGCGACAGTCCTTCATTCCCTTGGCAAGGCTTCCGTTCCCAGCATGCCTGGTAGTGCGAGCAGCACGAGCACTCAGACCTGAAGATGAGCTGACCTGCACTTACATCGAGGTGGGCTATTCCTCTGAAAAGCATTGCATTTAAGTTACGAGGAACCATGACATTGGTTTCATATATACATGTACATACATACATACATACATACATACACACACATATGTATATATATAGATACATATATATTTGCCAATTATTGTTTTTCTTGCTCCAGTGCCTAGAGGCCTTCATTCGACCTCCTGTGGCTCTAAGACGGGTACGGGCATGTTTAGTTTTGCGTTTCTAGTCCTACCAAATTAGCGCCGCAGTTGCGGTGCTGTAGAGTCCCCCGAGTTTCTAACTTGTAGGGGCTCCATTCTTGGTGATCGTTTTGGGGAGGCCTCTCCTTTGTATCTGTAGTGTTGAACAGTGGCGCGCCTCCCAGTCTTGTGCGAGAACAAGCGGTTGAAAGCCAGCCCCCTCTTACACTACACGAGGCATGATGTTTGGCTTAGCTGGTAGGTAGGAGTTTCCCAAAACGACAGGTACTTTCTGGGGGTCCCCAGAATAATAACCAACAGCCTAAGCACTCTTTAATGCAAGCAGTGAAAAACCCCAGCGCATGAACCTAACAAACTCAAGCCGGAGAGCAAGTGGCCAAAGCCTTCACCTTCTGGTGGTTAGTAAGGAATAAGGGACTGTAACCCCTATATAATCCCTGCATAATAATATATTACCTTGTTCCCTGCTAACCCCCTGCAAGTTCAAGAACCTATAGTCCCCCTTAAGTAGATAGAATATGGCTTTGGGTATTTCCCCATATACCCCATTTTCTATTTACTTGAGGGGACTATAAAGGAACCTGATGTGCTGACTCAGGTCCGGGCTCCACACTTCGTCCGTCGGGCCGAGCTGGAATCTACCTGGGGCTTTGAGCTGCTTTGCTGAAGCAGAGGACTGTTGGGTTGGGTTCAGGATAGCAATGAGGGTTCACGGTTTGGGGGCGACGGGTTTGGGCTCAGGACAGGAGAGTGGATCGAGGGGGCTTATTTCGGAGTTATAGGGTCACTATAGTATATAGGGTTATGTAGGAGTTATATGGGTATAACGGAAAAGAAATGGAAATTACAAGGATTATATAGGGATTGGGATTGGCAGTGGATTCCCAACACCATCAGGGAGCCCTTCCCTTAATGCCTGCCAAGACATTGTTTCCCTGAAAAGGCACTTGCAGGTTTTTTCTCAGATTCCGCAAGAATTGCAACAATAATGATGGTAACAGTACTATTAGTAACTAGTAGCAATCATGATTCAAGCTTTCACAAGGATGCAAGTCGAGGTGCAATTGTGGACGCTGCCTTCTGGAATCGAAGGTTTGGACTGCCGACCCGGAGGTTCAGCCCTGCAACTTATAGAAGAAAAAGAGGGGTGATGAGGGAGGTGTTCTGGAAGTCCATGCGAACATATGTAGCAGAGACCACATGACTATGGGATTTCTCAGGGGCCACAAATGAGAGCCCCAGACAGGCATTGGTTCAGGGCCGGGGTAGGGTTGCGAGCGTTTTGCTGTCACTCATGCACGTTTTTAATCGTATCTGAGTCACAACGTTGAACTCATGTAGCTTGCCTCCCTTCCCGTGCTTGGCTGGACACATGTTGTCAGTCCTCCTAACCACGGAAGCCTTTACCCTCTACCTAAATGGCATAAGACAGCTATTTGGCTCTTCTGGGTAAGTTTGGAGGATTTGGAGAGTATCCTGCAAAAGCCCTCCACCGAAACACCAGTCCACCTTGCGCTCGACTCGTACTTGGACTAAGTAAAAGACAGGACCCAAAGGCTGAGTAAGTCTAGATTCTAGAGTCTAGATTCGAGTTTGTCACAGGATCCCGCAGTGACACATACCAGCATTTATTCATATAAGTGGCCCCCTGGCCTGAGACATACCCACATGACTCTGGGAAGGCCGGAAAAGCCGCTCGCTCGCTCTGGCGCCGCTTTGAGCGGCGCCGAAAGGAGGGTGCCTGCTCGGAGGAGGAGAAAAATATAGATGTTTTAAGTTTTGCCAACCCCACAGGCACAGAGCAAAACCATTCCGACCAGGAACTAGCATAACCCTATATAATAACCCCATATAATACACCCTTATGATAACCCCTATAATAAACCCCTCTCCCCAAAGTGGTGAGAAGGTGCTGATAAAGAAGGCAGGGATGGCGTTAGGCGCAGAAGGAAGCAGGCGTAAGGGGCCCACCGAAAAGATGTGTTAACAGGCAGGTCAGGAAGGGTTGGGAAGATTGCCTAAGCGACTTGGACTGAGATCTCGTTATTGAAGTCGTGTCCAACGTTGAAGAGATCTTAGGTGGACCCCCCACCCAGTAATAGTGACTATAAGGGATAATAGGGATTTTATGAGGGTCCTCTTATAGTCCTACTATACCACTATTACTTATTTGTGGATGCTGTGGGAGTTGTTTCGCAGGAGCTGAGGGAGATCGTTGCGGAGGCAGAGAGGCTTACTGCAAGCGCGCTCAGCGGGTTTCTGCAAACTGCAACAGAAACGTGGCAGCACCAAGCTCTTCAAAACTGGCAGTCCAACATGATCACATCACCGTAGCATCCGGAGCATAAGAGAACCCCCACTGCACAGGATACCATATACATGTAGCAAGTGCCCGAGTCCAACTTACAAGGCTACGAATTGTTGAAAGTCGGATTTCAAGAAAGCTGACAGCACGATGGCTAGCCTCCCTCAGTCTTCGTCAAGCGTAGATTGCGATTATCTTGGTTCCCAGTCAGGGCGGCCAGCAACTGTCATGCGACAGCCGTGCTGACCTTGTTTCATCCTGTTCATCGCCGCGCAAGTCCCAGATACCCTGACCCTGAAAGAAGCGCTACCCAACATCATCTGCTAATCGCCAAGGAGGAAGATTTCCAGAAGGAGGCTCAGAGTTCTCCAGATGCACATGAGGCTGTTTTCTACTTCGGTTTTGAGGGCGCGGCAGGCTATTCTAGCCCTAAATCCAACCCTTGCCTGCCTGCCAGACATGGTGGTTCCCAACATGAATTCGTGCAAAGCTTATGGGGAAAACCCTTCTAGATTGGTGGTTCCCAAGTGTCAGACGCCCAAAGCATGAGGTTGGAATCCTAGGCCTCTAGTATGCGGGGACACCTTGGGATTATGTGTATATATATATATGCATATGCTAGCCCCCCCCCCCCAGGACCAACCTTTTGGTTAGAAAAAATGGATTACGTAGGAAGGTCCTGGGGGGGGGATGACCATATATATGTATATATATATATACATATGAAAAAGGACCTCTAGAAATGATCCCGCGAGCCGATACACGGAGCTTAAAGTCCCTGAAGTGCCTGCAAAACCCTGTATCATCCCCTTCACGGATCCTGAACCAAATATCATATCTATAAACCCTAGAGTATGGTACTCTCCAGGCTTAAGGCACCCTGGCACCCCTAAACCCCAAGCACCAGCCCCCAGTCCCTCAACCTTACACATCCGCACCCGCAACAAACCCGTCTTGTCAGCTTTACTTACATAGCTGGGTCTCCAAGGAGCGCAGGGGAGTGGATGCCATTACAGCACTTAAATTCAGCACCCCCCACTCCGCCTTAAGCACCAGTGAGACAAGCTGAGGCTACCGGAATGCTGTCGGCTACCCAAACTCCAGCTCACCTGGTGCCTTCACCGTGCTTGCCTCAGCAACGGCGCTGGAACTTTGGTGGCTTTTGCTTTCCAGAGTATGGAGAGTCTTTGGCGTTGCCTCAAGATTTGTGGCATCTTTTGAGCATTAGGCCCCCGCACAGCTAGATTCCTTTTAGAACGCTACAATCTGATCTACGCTGCGACAGGTCTTAGTGGCAGCTTTGTCCGCGTAGAGGACCAAGTGACAAAAGAGGTCCCTTTGTGGGGTCCCGCTAAAAAGGAGTCCAGTCTATTTTGGTCTATTTTGGGATCTCGCAAAGTTTTCCATCCAGAGAGTGGCTCAAGCAGCCTATCAACCTGTGGAGCATAAATCATAGCCCTCAAACCTGTAAGGCTAGACGATCCCAATAGTGCAGTAGTTTCTCCTTCATTCTATCACTTAAGGAGGACGATAATCCCTATGACGTCCCGGTATGTGCGTACGCGCTTCGCCATATGGACTCCTTGACAGTATCACTCCAGGTTCTACCGGTAGGACCATGAATAGCCAGTACTTTCACGGTGGCACTGATTTGTGAATGTGGCTTGTTCTAGGGCTTGGCAAGAATGCGGGATTCCCGGAGCATGGATCAGAGAGTGCTTAGGGAGCACGAAGCAACTACCCAGCATATGAATTTCCAATAAGCACAGGGCAGGCCGCTGCTGCTTGGGTGTGTCCTTCTCCCTAAACTCAGTCCTAGCCCTCCAACCCTCTCTGTGCGCATGTTGAAGCCCGTCTCTCCGATTTTCCTTGCTCTTTGCTTCGGCACCCGAAATTCCAAAACCCGCCCTACACTTCAGGCTCTGCGCGACCTTCTGCTGGGCTCCTTGTGGGTGGCGCCGGCTTGGGAGTTGGCCTTTGGCTTGCAGGCCTCTCGGTGTTCCTAACTGGGAGGGTTTCTGTTCCAGTAGGAGCCCCAGATATTTAGAGGGATATCTCGGTGTGAAAATGGGCAGCGAAATTGGGCGGCTCAAAGTCACAGTCTTTGGGGGTTCGCATAGTTAGCAAGGTCAATATGAATCCCAACTCGGCCAACACCTCTATGCGGAATATTAGAGGACGTGGAAATATGGAAATTCGAGTCCATTTTCCAGAACTTCACATCCTGAAATGCTTGAAGGCGAAGGCAGACAGACAGTAGGGGAAAAAGATCACTTTTACACCCTCCGAAAGATTATCATGCGTAGTTATTGTACTCGAAACCCTCATCCCCAAACCCCTGCGCATATACATATAAATATATATATATATACATATACATATGTGTGTGTATATATGTCTAGGTCTGCAAAGAACCTTCTTCCCGAAATGAAGACTTATATGGGGTATGCCTTCTGCATCATGAGCGGCCTGGGAGCCAACCCCACACGTCGAGGGCATGTAGACTTTAGACTTTGATGCGGCCCTCCACAATTCCGCAGAAATGCCGAGCGCCTGGGATACTGGGAAACTCCGGTACATGATCTATTGAGGTACTCCCATGCTTCTAGCCCAGCTCACCATGGACTTTTTGCTTCAGACGGTAGCCAGGGCTATGCGCAGTTAGGCAATCTTCTACCTGTGCCTGTAGATTCAGTCAAGTCCAGCAGTTTTGTTGCGGGGACCTGAGACCATTCACCTCAGGTCAAGTAAACTTGAGAAAGTCATTGAATCTGTTGCTTTGGCCAATTGAATGTGGCCCGAAAAACCTCAGAACCCCAATGTGTTTCTGTGAACATGGGGAGACACTCAACCACTAATTAAGCTGCCTCTTCAGAAGCCCGAGGACATAGTCTACATGTTGAACCCCTTTGTTTGAGGTGGGACGCAGCCTCGTGGACCCTGCGTTCGGTGGTTCCAACAAGATTCCTTTGCAGCTGGTGAGGCTCCAGGGTCGGTGCGCAGGGGAAACCCGTTGCCGCCATGTGGAGCCGCCCGCAGAGCATACGATGACCAGAACATCCATGCCCAAACCGTAATAACGTTCCTGTTCCAAGAGCATACGACGACCAGAGCATGCATGCCCAAACCATAATTCAGTTCGTGTTCCAAGAGCATATGATGACCAGAGCATCCATGCCAAAACCACAATAACGTTCCTGTTCCAACAGCATACGATGATCAGAGCATCCATGCCCAAACCATTCCAAGAGCATACGATGATCAGAGCATCCATGCCCAAACCGTAATAACGTTCCTGTTCCAAGAGCATACGATGACCAGAGCATCCATGCCCAAACCATATTCCGTTCGTGTTCCAAGAGCATACGATGATCAGAGCATCCATGCCCAAACCATAATTCCGTTCGTGTTCCTGAGCTTGACATATCACGTGTCAAGCAAAGTTTGCAAAATCAGCCCTTCTGGATGGGCAGTTTCGCCACAGTGCCAGCACCGTTTCCTGAAAAAAACCCGCGTCTCAGGGGTTTTGGCCGCTTCAGACTCTGCGCGAAGCTTTCACATGTGCGCGAAACCCAAGTTTTAAGCAATTTTCCTAGTTTCTGCAGCAAGAAACTTTGAAAAAACGCAGGGCCTACGAGCCCGCGTGCTACCTTGTTTGAGTGTGCTTTTCTGCCGGGTTGCGCTCAGAGCTTTCCCATGGAATGCAGGAAGAAAGGCGGCATGCAGAGGCTCTCGACATGTGGCTGGACCCTGGGCTTGAAGACCCTTTGACACACGAAAGTATATTCTGTGGAAAGACAGGCGCAACTACACAGGCAAATTCTTCCGTGTGCCTGTGTCAGGGATGTAGTAGGTGAGGCATGTGACAACAGGTGATTCATGCCTGCGGGTGCTTCAGTGCATGCTGTTAGCAGGCATATTTGGGTCACCTTGAGCGCAAGACGATTGCTTTGGCTTGTGAGCTGCAGTCGGTCAATACAGATGGGTACAGAACAGTTCAGGCAAATGTAGCCATGGCGCCTTGAATGATGAAGTGTGCGGATGTAGGAGGGAGCCGGATGGCGTCAAATTGACACGATCAGAGCATTCAAAGGCTGCTAGCCCCATTCCATGAGTCCACTTGGTATACGAGCCTCCGTTAGGACATATTGAAATCATTAAGGCCGTTTGCAGGGTGTGCGCAGAGCTCCTGCCATTGTCGCTTGTATGCAGAACAGCGTATTCTGGAGATCTGAGCTATAGTCTAAACTCCTTAAAGGGGGTTATATAGGGGATTACAATAGGGACTACTATAGGGGTTACTAAGGGGGGTACTAGGAGTTTAGATTATAGCTCATCTAGCCATGGACCAACGCAGCAGAATACTACATACAAATAGTTCAAATATACAGCCCTGATCTACCATGAGCTGTCGGATAATGTTTCTTTTTTAATGCTGCGTATGAGATCTCAGCTGCGGGCTGATCGAGGCGTGTACATTCGTGGTGCAGGATTTCAGGTTTGGCATCACAGGCTGCCACGGACTCTTCATTCAGTGCGAGCTAGCTGTGCAACTTCATACTCCCCAAGTTTTGCAAGGCAGACAGCACTAGCAATCTATAGAACAGCTCATGTGCAAAGGATGTAAGGTGCAAGTAGCCTTCAGGGTCCCTAACATCCCGAACAGGCCAAGGGCGGGTATGCAAAGGTCCCCGAGTCATGCAGCTGCTGCCACGGAAGCCTTCCTGGCTGCACTGGCCAGTGGGCAGCCCTGGCGGGAGCTGCTGGAGGACAGCCCAGGGGAGAACTTCTGCGATGTTGTGTTTTTCCATTTGTCTTAATATTGTTATGAAGCCTCTTCTTATCAATATCCTTGTGAGTATGCTTCTCCTCTCCTAACTCTGATTGTAGTATTCTTGAGGATCTAGTGTGAGTTACGGGTGCCTGTTCCGTCTTGGGCGGTAATGCAGGATTTGAGGTTCAGGCTTCAGGAAAGATGCTGTGACCAGAGGACCGAAGACATGGTTTTGGTGGGGGTGTGGGCTAAAAAGATCCCCTCCGCCGTGCATGCCAGGACTTGCTACTCCCCTAATGATAGTGATAATAGTAACAAAAGTAATCATAATCCCCCCGAGGTACACGGGTACTATATTGGGGGGTTCATTCTTACGGGTCTGGGGTTTATAATCAAGGGAGAGGGGGTTACATTGGGTGCACTTGCAGCTTTGCTGGCTTCTAGCGCATGCGAGGTTTGCTCGTGCATTCATGTGGGCTTCCGAATCATAGAATGTACTTACAGTCCCCCTCAAGTAGATGGAATATGGAATTGCCCAATATCATCATAAGATCCGCATATTTTCCAGATTCTGGACTAGATCTAGTTGTGATCTGACCATTCTCGTGTATTGCCTCTGTGAGTTACCAAGCTACCCAGGTTAGTGGCAGCTTCAGTTCAGGTATGGCATGGCATGGAATTTCTTCCCATACCCATAACCTTTCGTACAATCAGCTTCAACAACCAGATCATCCTCTTAATTAAGTACCCATGTGCCATTGGGTAACGACGGTGAATCCGTGGACAGCATGGCAAGCCCCTCGCTTCTTGGTTGGAGCTCTTGTATCTTCATTCTGCTGGCCTCGTTCTTGGTGTGCTCCTGCCTGAAATGGGGCACACCCCTCCTTGATGGATACATATCTCCAGGCGAAGTGCGGGTATGTGACGCCCATTCCTTCGAGAGGCGACTCCACAACCACTCCGAGATACCACAGATTTGCGCGAACATTATACCCACAGATGTTGTTGCCAATAGCTCGGTGGCCCAAGATTGTGTCACATGGTGTCACTTAAGCCTGGGCCCAGGAAGCGCATTACCGTATGCCTTCAGCCCAGTGCATTGGCTGAGCTTGAGGCTCACGAATTCCACAGTGCAAGATGCCTTCATCATGTGCTGGAAGTCAGAAACCGCCGCGTGCGCTTTGTCCTGGATGCCGCAGCCCTGGCATATGTACTTGGCAGCTTTGATGTACGGAAGCGTCAGCGGCATTGCGTTGGTTCGTTATCTGTGGGTGAGCGGAAGCAAGCCGGAAGAGCAAGACCTTGAAAACTCTGACGCAGAAGCTGCAGACTTCAGTGCGGATGGTTTCTGGGCTCTCAAGAAGGTTTGGGAGGCTCCAGAAGGTCAAGACGATGGGAGTAGCTTGGTCTCCAGCTGTGAGTCAGGGTCGCAGGTATCGGTATCGGAGGTGCAGGGGCCATGGAGCGATGGTTTCCATGAGGATGGCCCTGCTGTGTCACCATTTGCTGAATCCAAGCACTGCAAGATGCCGTTTTGCTGCATTCCCATAAGTTCGGATCTCGAAGGCGCAAAGTGCGAACTACGCTTGTCAGCCTTCTTGATGCTTTTTGAGCCCAGCTTGGATGTGCTTTCAGTCCTCATTTTCCTACGGAGTGGACAGCCCATCTACGCGGCCATTGTGGGTGTCGCCACTGCCCTGTCTTGGGCTCTTGCGCGCGACCCCTTTCAGATCCGCGGCGCTGCAGCCATGGCCGAGAGTTTTTCCCAGGGCTTTCCAACAAAGGAGCTCCTCAGACACAGAAAGCTGGAGCTTCTCGAGGGTGCTGGTGCCACAATCGTTCAATGCTATGCGCTCCTCAACATGGACATATCCAGCGCTTCGCTGTCAAGCAGCATTACGCTGTCTGCCAGTGCCGGCCTAAGTCTGGCACTCTCGCTGCCAGACACTTGCCGAGCAGTATGCGTGCTTGTTGAGAATGCTGGCAATGATTACTATGCGGCAGAGCAGAGCAAGCGACGCCTGGGCTTTTTCGGGAGATATATTGTCTCGTTCCTCTGCATGATGTTTGCGGAGCTGGCAGTGCTTTGCAAGGCGAAGCACTTCTGGGCTCAATTCTCTTCTTTGGTTCTGGTGCCCTTGCACATGTCCTGGTCAGATGCACGTACCTGGGAGCTGTGGCTCATTGCTACCGTCCTCCTCCTCTTCCGCAGTGCGGTGCTGGGAGCTGTTCCTTTAGCTTGCTGCGGACTGCTTCTGTCGATTCAGCAGGGATGGATCTCCTCAGCGTTCAGTTAACACTATCTGAACATATCTGAAGTGCCGTATAGTCTAAACTGGACTATATATTAAGAGGGGACTATAGCTCATCTGTTATCTCAGGCTGTGGAGATTGGGCGGTGCCTGCATTGATCTGCTTCTTGCTCACAAGGCCAAAAACACATTCGTCGAAGCTCTGGCATAGAGGTGTGAGGGGTACACAATCAGAACAGTGACCCCTCCTAAACCCCTAAACGCTAAACCCCCATCCCACCCCCCACAAGATAGCCATGGTGTAAACGAGCTGCCTTGCCAGCTAGCCTTGGAACTCAAACAACAAATCCATCAGGATCTGTATGTAGGGCAATGTAGTGATAACATAGGGAGATTACCCCAAACATGGAGAATGACATGGAAGATGAAAAAACATGGAAACTACTAGAAGCATCCAGGGGTATATCTGGGTTTGGGGATATAGGTGCTTGGTATGTGATCCTAACCCCTAATCCCTATAGAAGTTGTCATCCTGGCCGCTAGAGCCGTGACATCCGGAACCATGAAGCCCCAAATGCCCGAGCTGAAGATCTGATTCTGGATATGTACACCCATAATGGTGGAAAGTCAAATTAAAAGAAAAAAGAGTGGAAACTGGACATTTAGGGGTTTGTAGAGATTTACAAATAAGGCGTGAAAGTAAAACCTACAAATTATCCCTTTCTGTTGTGACAGAGGTGCCCCAAACGCGGCCCCAAAATCCAAGGCCCTTACTCGAGCCTCGAGAGACCTCAGCCCCCGCAGCCCTCCAAGGCTTATGCTTAAAGAGCACCAAAAGCCGTGTAGGAGAATTCTAAGTAAGCCGTAGACATCTGAACCTTGGAATCCAACACCCCAATTACACCTGAAGCTCGCCCAAAACTCCCATGGCAACACTGAAGCCTAGCGTAGATCAAGCAATCCATGAGAGAACAGTAGCAAGACACAAGCCTCAAAAGCAGCAGTTTTAGACCAGAAGGCTCTTGGCCGTGTATCTTGCATAAGCGAAGGCACTTTCCGTATGGACGAAGCACGTTCAACTTAAAGTCCCGAGTTGGCGAATTGTTGATTGCCCAGACTTTTTCAACCCGCCCTTAACTCTCATTGGGTTCGTTGTCATAGCTTCCGCATATAATACCTTTGGAACCCAGTGCAGGAACATAAGCCCCCCATGTTATCATCATCTTTGCATGAGCCCCGCCTTTTCCATTTGAAATGATATCCATGTTCTATGTAGTCAGCACCTCCACGTCCACAGACAGAAGAGCTAGACCTTCCCCTCAGCAGCCAAAAAAAGACAGCTTCGCCATGCGCCTACAGCCCCGAAACCGCAACGCCCTAGGAGTCCCCCCCCCATGGGAGGTACTGCTAAACTGACACAAAACGAACCTCGACCCCAGGCACAACGCTCAACACTCTCCATAGGGTTTAGGGTTCAAGGGCTGAAGGCTTTTCTGCGGCTTAGGGCTCCAGGGTTTTGATTAGGGGTGGTTGCGCGGTGGATCATGCATTTTGCCCTGAAGACCTTCTGGGATCTCTGTGCTCTTTGTACCAGGATCCCAGAACAGACTCTGTGCATGCAGTGCAAGGCTCGTGCTGCAAGCCCTAAAATCCGAAGCCCCTTACGATACAGGCAGCAACATCCCTAAACCTCTACAACCTCAACTCTAGGACAGCCTCTCCGTCACTTCGGGCGCATTTGGCTCTGGCGCCTGGACGCGTTTGGCCGCGGCCCGTCTGGAGCGGCTCCCCACAGAGCTTCGTGGATCGGATTTCAATGAGCAAGGGGTTTTAGAGGGCAAAGGGATGCAGCATGTGTGGGGTGCAGGTTAGGTCATATCAAGGCGCATAAGCTCACGCCAATGGAGATTTACCATGTACACGCAGCCGACAACAATCGCGTCAACCCTTGCATGAAGTCACATCAACCCGATCATAAGTTACATCTGTGCCCAAGCACAGGAGCCTCTTGCTGGTTGAGTGAACCCAGAGGGTCTGCAACCTCCGCCCGCTTGGCGCAAACCACAAACACTGCATGCAGTGCCACATCAACCCCATCGACGGTGGTTTGGAGTTTATGGGCTTGGCATTTAAGGTTCGGGGTTGCGGGGTTAGGGTGTTGATGTCTTGGAGGTAGAGGCCTATCGGATCTGCATCAGGCTTTTGAGGTTCTACTCAGAATCCTGTTTGCTTAGAGGTCTTGGCCAATGTGACGCGTTTGTTTGTGAGCTGGCTTTGGCAAGTGTCTACAGGGTGCAGCCGCGTGGATGCATGTGGTACTTTCCCAGAATAAGGGGACCCCAATTTAGACCCCAATACACTATACCTGCTCCTCATTATGGGGGCCCCAAAAAAGGTAACCCTAATTTTAGGAAACCCCCATGTGTGTCATTGCCACACGCAAGCTCTGTTGCCAGCCAGGTCGTGAGATTGAGGACGCTGTGGCCGCAGCAGCAGCCGATAACAGACCGTGGGCTCGGGAGACTGCGGGTCATGTTTGAACGATGCTACTATGAGGTTCAGGGTTTTAGGGTTTAAGTGTTACTAGGGGATATTGGGCTCAATGGAGAAGAAAATGGAAACTACTATATAGTGGAGAATCAAATGGTTCAGGATAACCTCCGTTTTCAGTCCGTAACTCAAAAGCATAACCTACTGGAACTGCTACTGTACATGATTTTGTGGAAGGAGAAGATGCGGCCTTCGGTGCTTGCGTACAATGATCTCCAGGATATGGATTGACAAAGATCAGTCCGTGTACATCATGCCACTTCCACCTTTCCAGGGCAAACGTCTCAGGAAATGTGGAAGTCGGAGCCCGACCTGAGCTTCATATGTACCATAGTCTAAAATCCTTAAAGGGGGGATATATGGGGGATTGTAGGGGATTACTATAGGGGTTATTAAGGGGGATACTAGGAGTTTTCACTATGGCTCATATTTCGTCGTGAAAAAGACTTCGTTGATGGTCGCACGTGGTTGTTGCTCACTTCGCTGAGCTGCACGCGACAGTCCTAGGGTCCAAGGACTCAAATAATAGGGTTTTAGGGCCCAAATACCATTAATATAATGGTATTTGGGCCCTAAAACCCTATTATCTGGTTGCTCTCAACGCATTGCACTGGCTTGCCAAGGCGTAAGAGCGAGACTCTCAGTTCGTCAGTGGAGCTTCCAGATGGGGTTGGCCGTATGCATGCGGTGTCAGTGCGTTTAGAAAGCAAGTCAGGCGCATCAAAAGCTAACACGGCATCTGTACAGGCTTGACTATTCGAAAGAACAATTGCTCATAATATGATAACCCCAGTTTCCATGTAGTTTTCCATTATCTGTTCCATTTAGTTCTCCATTATCCCAATATTAACCCACATTTTATTTTGATTTGTCCGAGGCGAAGAGGATTGGTACGAGCCACTTCGGCAGGCGATACTTGTAGCTAGGTTTGTGATACTTGCATAGCGGGTGCCTCAAATCTGACAGCAGTCCAACCCTTTCAGACACTTGTAAAACGTTTCCAGTCAGCGTAGCCTGCCTGATTTTGCCCATGCTGCTCCCTGCCAGGGCCCAGAATCAGATTATCAGTCGGATTCATGTGGCAGGGAGCCCTGGAGGTGTTTCTTGCGAGGATTCGGGCTCCGACTCGTACTGAGGCCATCCTCATCATATACCAAGTAAAGTTCGTAGAGATCACAATCTAGTGCAGTATATGTACTAATGTCTGTCTGTCTGTATTTCTGTATGTCCGTCTGTATTTATGTAGGTAGGTAGTTATGAGATGCATGCATGCATGTATGCGTATGTATGTGTGTATGTAGGTAGGTAGGTAGTTGGGTAGGTATGTGTTTGCATGCATGCATGTCTGTCTGTCTCTGTCTGCACGTGCGTACGTATATGTTTGTGTACGTATGTATGCATGATGCATGATGCATCTGTCAGCCTGTGCCATAACTTTGGACATACATATCTATATAAAAACACCAAATCATCTGCCTATCCCTAACTCTGGGAACTTCAGGCTCAGATGCGGAGAAGTTCTGGTACACCCCAGTGGCAGCTCCCAAGGAGTGTTATGATCCCTTTGATTTCATGGACTTCGGGGCTTCATTGGCTTCAGAATCTCCAGTACCGCAAAAGGTAGATGATTACAGAAGGAGTCCTCATTCTTGCGGTTGTAGTACAAGTATTATGTATGATGATGCCTTTTGAAGCCCAGGGTCCTCTTCCCTCGACAGAAGCAAAACCAGTTGTGCTGCAGGTGGAAGGAGTATGTGCCACACTCTTGAAAGTCCTTGTTGTTCAGGCTTCAGGGCAGGTAAAGACATTGGGAAACCCCGCAAGGGAAGTACTAGACACTAAGCCATGTAAGCGACTCCAACGTTCCATACCTAGGCCCATGTTACTGAAGATCTGCTGGTAAATGGCAAAACATCTTGTGCCGTGCTTCCGTACACAAGCAAAGATGATCAGTGAAATCTGTCAGATGGGTCACGCAAAGCGTTGGCACATAGCAGTCCAACAGACAGCCCTGAATATGTCGCAGTTTGATAGACAGACTATGTAACCAAAGTCCCACCTCGTCAAGGGAGGCTGGGATCCCCTGTTGCAGGAAATGCCACCGCCTCCAGCAGGGCGGCTTCCTCGCGGGACATCCCCTCTTCTACAGCAACAACAGCAACTTGAATTCTAACTTTGAACAGCGTCAGTAACTTTAGCCGGCAGGGTATCAGATAGCGCTAGTCTAAGTTTTCGCGAGGACCTGATATGATCCTACACGTTATGAAGCATCGGTAACATCCCAACCACCACCGCCGCGGCCGCCGTCGCCGGTCGCCGCCGCTGCCACCACCGCCACTGCCACCGCCGCAGTACCACCAGCTTCACGCGCCGCCACCGCCACCGGTACCGGTACCACCCCAGAGCCCCACCGCCGCCGCCCCCCCACCCCCGCCGCTGCCACCACCTCCACCGCCGCCGCCGCCACCTCCGCCGCCACCGCCGCCACCGCGGCCACAAACGGCATCGCCACAAACGGCACCGCACAAACGGCACCGCACAAACCAGGAGCACGAGGAGGCCGAGGGCAAGGGCGAGGCCGAGACCGCGGAGGAGGCAGAGGAGAAAGAGAAGGAGGAGGACGAGAAGACCAACAACGACGGCGCCAAAGCATCAATGAAGAGTTCCTTGTGCAGGACCGAAGCTGAGATAGTCTCAAGTTTGGAGTCTGGTCACATGCTGAATGTTGACCTGGGGAATCCGAGACGATGTACAAGTACATTCGAGTACACTTTGTGAGATTACAAGCCCATGCTACCATCCATCTGATTTGTTGTGCTTGAATCTCAAGATCCTGTCGCAGACCGTAAGTGGCCAAACATGTCGCTTCAATCTGCTTTCTGATATTCAGTCGTCTTCTTCTAAATGAGCTATTGCTCAGGGTATAAGGGAAGAGGAGTGAGTGCTGGTGCTTTCAATGACAATCTGATAGGCCGTCAGCCTCCTTTCGCCGCAACTGTTTGAGTCTGGACAAAGATGCGCAGTTGCAAGCTTGAGTGTTTTGTCTCGACTCCATAGCTTTGACTCACGTGCAGGAGCTCTGCGGAAGGTGCTTTCTGCTCCTACTCAGGCAACACCTGCAGAAGCTGCAGCATCATAGCGGTTGAGCCATCAACTGACAATGTGATGTCTAGCTGCGGAACAGCTGTGTCACACTCCGACGCGGCGGGCCTTTCATGACAGCGTTGATCTAAAGTTCTAGAGGTCATGGTAGGAAAAAGCTACGGATGGACCACCAGCATGGCAAGGCATATATTTTCGCGAAGGACTATCTCTTTCCCTTTGCCGCAGAATTTTCTTGCATAGATGTCTTCCTCGCTCTGTCTGGCAGGCCGCTGTTTCCAAAGTGAACGGACCACCGCCGAACAACTTGGCTCTCGCCTAGCAAGCAAAAGCCTGCAGTGGCCACATCCCACATGATTAACTGAGCTATAGTATAAACTCTTTGAAGGGGGGCTATAAAGGGAGTTATATAGGGGAGTATTATAGGGGTTATGAAGGGGGATACGAGGAATTTTGAAAATGGCTCAAAAGGCTACTTCCCCAGAAATGATTGCCCCTATATACCCCCAAGCAATGTGGCGCCCTCATCAAGCTGTAGCTCCCCACTGACAGCAGACCGCACCTCACATGGGCGTCCTCAATAAGCCTGCCACGATTCTGAGGGCTCTGGGGATCAATCTAAAGGGAGCGATTTTGATTCGATTTGGGCCCCAAACCCAACACATCAAAGAGGGTCTCCAAACTGGCTTCAAGCTCTTCAAGCGGAAGGCGAAATACGTTAAAAAAGTCTTTAGGCTAAAGTGAGTGCAACAGTAGTGTAATCTCCAGAAGGTGAACCTCTAAAGCGACGCCTGAACACCAGAAACCCCGTGTATACACACATACATATACTCTATATATATATATGTATGTACTTAGTTCTACACATATATTATGTACATATTATGCGGCTACCACACACATAATATGTATATGTATATTTATATATATATACACATAAGAGAATATGTTTTGTACCGCGCCTATTCAAATACATAGATGGCTAGTTCTGTCAGCTGCTGTGCAGAGCGGTCTATCCATAGCTTGTAGGTGGAGCTGTCCTGTTGCCCGGGCTGTTTTGCTTTTGCCTAGATCAAATAATTCCCCGAAAGCCCAAGAAATGCTGCGCTTTACCTAAATTCCCAGAACAGGCAAAAATAGTTGTCCAAAAGCCCAAGAAACAGTCAGAGGGACCATTCTTCTACATCCCTTCGGGGCTTCAGGTAAAGTTTTCACACTCTTTGCCTGCCTCTTGCCTGGCCGATGAAGTCTTGGTTCCTGGCGTTCGAACGCCTTGGGGAGCTGAGTAGGTGGGGGCTCCATTCCAGCCCTGCGGCTGCACATTGGAGGCGCCAAACTGGGATTCACTTATAGTCCCTCTTAAGTAGATAGATTATGGGTTATAATCCCCTATTATCCTCCTATAATGGAGAATCAAATGGAAAAGAACATGGAAAATGACATGGAAACTTGGGGCATATAGGCCTCCTTTAAGTAGATAGAATATGGCTTTGGGTAGATTCCAATAAGATCCCCATATACCCCATATTCTATCTTCTTAAGGGGGACTATAGCTCCAGCTGTTGGTGAGCAGCGACTACTAAAGGAGAAGAACAAAAGACAGGAACGATTATATTGTTGAGGAAAGGATGCAGATTCAAGACGACCAGCAGCTGGTTAGCTGTCGCGATTGGAGGCACGAGACCACCAAGAGTGCAAGTGCGGGGCTGATGTTCTGCACGCGCACAGCTCAGACGGCGGGGTTGTCCAAAATTGCAGGGAGGCAGTCTTTGTGTGGAGCATGTCTGTCCCAAACTCCTAGATATCCTTGCAAATCTCTATACATCCATGCATCATCCATGTGCATTATATCCCGATAATGTATCCCCTTTGAAAGGAACAGTAGCGTTCTCCGAGGACATGCTGCTGCGGGGCAGGTGAGCAAGTCAACGGCAACGGCCTCAGCTGCGAGTTGCGCCTCCAACTGAAGCGGCTTCAAGTGTCGGGTTTAGGGCTTAGGATTTCGGGTCTAGGTTGAGGGCTTAGGTCAGGGTTCGGGGTTTAGGGTTTTGGGCTTAGGATGAAGGGTTTAAGATATAGGGTTCAAGGTTTAGGGTGGAATTTGGGGTTAGGGTTTATAGGGCTTAGGTCTTGGGGTTCGGAGTCTAATTGGGGATATTATTCCAACAACGGAGAAATCAAATTGCAAAAGAACATGGAAAATGAAATGGATACTGAAGGTAATGTAGCGTCACTTGGGTCAAGGGGCACTTAGGTACTCATGGAAAAGATCATGAAAACTGCGGATTTAGTCCGGCCAGTCGGCTTTTTTTCAGATACTATACAGTAGTTTCCATTTTCTTTTCCATTATCCCCATATATATATATATACGCCCAATATATACTCTATAATCCCCATATGAGCTATAGTCTAAACTCCTTAAAGGGGGTTATATAGGGAACTATATAGGGAACTACTATAAGGGCTATTAAGGGGGATACTAGGAGTTAAGACTGTAGCTCATATAGCCTCAATACATACCCTAAGTCACGACTGAGTCGCGGCCGCATTTTTCATGAGCAAAGTTGAAGCCACTCAAAAGCTGGTCTGGGGATGCAACTGTCGTACCAGTCATATCCCCAATGAAAGGCCAAAAGGGGGTTTCCTAAAATTAGGGGTACCCTTTTGGGGGTCCCAATAATAGGGATTATAATATTTGGGGCTCTATATTGGGGTTCCCATATTTTGGGAAACTACCAAAAAGTTTGATGAACACTCTGACAAAGCTCGTCCGACACAATTCCACGACGTTGAGAAGTATCAGCGTAAGACAAGAGACGCCTGCACAACTTCGTCAGGTAAAGATCGTGGAGAGCTCGATCCCGACAAGTATCCTGAGGTTGGCAACCCAACTTTTCTCATCCCTTTCTGCTGGCCGATGTCCACAGACCTGAGCTTGCAGACAACTGTGTGGGCGGCCAGGACCCATCCGGTCCTCTGGATCCACATGCTGTGTGGGCCTTAAGTCGTGTGCTACCATGCGGTGCTCATGAAGCGGCAGCTTAAGTGCGCCATGATGTTGCAGGGAATGGTGCTGTGCTGCCTCGAGGCACCCCCAACGAAGCGTGCAGATGATGCCTTGACAGATGCAGCTTGGCCCAATACTGCTCCGTTCACATGGGCCGGCGAGCAGCATGTCTTCGTTGCAATCTGCACAGAGATACTACTGTTGATACGAAAAATCCAGCATGACCTTACGATACTATAGTACCATCATTCCCAAGGTTCAGGGTATCTAGGGTCATGCAGGATAATTAGCATTAGTATTACTATCATGAGTATTAGTATTACTATTATCACTATTATTATTATTATGACTATCATTATTTTAGTATCTCACTCGTTTTGATCCCTGAGCCGAGGATGCAGTTACGCACGCAGTGCTCGAAAAGGCCCAGAAATTTCGAAAGGTGTATGAAAGAGACTATGGAGACAGTTGGTTATAGGATCCTAAAGCACATCAAGTTGGGGTTATAACTCAGGTTGGGCGGTTTAAATAGTTGCGCAAAGCTTAACTATATGCCCTGAACTCCAACCCTACATTCATAACTACTCATGACCCTTCCAGTGCCACAGCTTGCCAGGATATGGTCCCCGGCCAGGTTGGGGGAGCTTTCTGCAACGCTTGCTTTGACAGCGGCCTTCAGGGGTCTATGGTTTGGGGTGGTTTGGGGTTTAGGGTTTGGGGTTTCGGCTTTAGGGTTTAGGGTTTATGGTTGATCTGCATCAGAGGATCTGAAATGGAGAAATTTCACATGTGACCCTGGGTACTAAGATTCCTCGCTCTGAAGCGGTGAAGAGAGTGACCAAGGGAAGGATGCAGCCTTGGGGCAGGTTTGGGTGCTAATTATATCCTAAAAAGGGGATATATGGGGACTATTATGTAGTGGACTACTCTAGGGGTTATTAAGAGGTATGCTAGGAGTTTAGACACTCGCTCATATGACTGCGAAAGCAAGTGTTGCTCTTGCTACATGCCCGGCAGCCATCCAGCTCGTCGGATGCTATGGAAAACGTTGATACACACGATCCACACTTTTTGTTTGTGGTGGACTTGGTTCTGTGTACTGTCCTGGTGTTGCAGGGTAGATAGTGCTCGCAGCTCTCAGCAAGATAGTTGATTGAGTCAACAGGTATCAAGACTGTATGAAGCATCTCGGTGCAGTACCGTAGGATTTCCAGATGCTACAATGTCCCAGGTGTCAGAACCTGGGAGCCTTATATGAAGTCCAAGATGAGCTCCTGTGCAGGGCTTGCCACTTTGCCTTGTCGGGGAGGCTGCCATCTCCCAATGCTTTAGCCTTAGGTCTCCAGGTCTTGAAGCAAGCCGCCCACCACGAACCCTCCGAGAAAGAGAGCCAGCGGGATGCCCCCAAAGAACGCCCCAAAGAACGCCCCAAAGAAGCTGGGTTGCTGTTAAGGAACTTAAGTTAAGTTACCATAATGGATATACACATATATACATATATATCTGTGTGTGTGTGTGTGTCTGTGTGTGTCTGTGTGTGTGTGTGTGTGTGTGTGTGTGTTTGTGTTTGTGTGTGGTAGTTAATAGGGTTTCCCCGAGATAGTAACTTGAATTAAGTGCCACCCAGGAAGGGCCCTGGGGAAGCCTCTGGCCAGAGCTGACGCTTGAGAAACCCGCGTCGTCATCTGCTCGCACCTTGGTCAGTTCCGTTGCCTCGGCCTTTGCCGCAGCTGCGGACGACGAGCAAGCCCTCCATAAGGTGAACGGCCTGTGGGATCTAGCGGGGGAATGCGTAGCCTGGATGCATGCCAGGACAATGATTGCCATCGCTCAAGTGCTTCTGCAACCTGGGCTTTCGAAGCAGGAGGTGAGGCGTGGTAAGGGCCTCACGCGTCTGCTTCTGCGAGCTTTGGCCAAAGATGCCCAGCCCTGCCACAACTCAGAGTGGGTGTCCTTGGCCGGGGAGCTGCAGCTAATTGGATTAGCCCATGGTGATGCGGCGCTATCAAAGCGCAGCGCGGAGGCGGCAACCCTGATCCGGGCGACGGGCGACGTCGCTGCGGCTGCAGATCTGCTTTGGGTCTTCCTCACTGCAAAAGCTCTCGAGGAGAACCTAATCAATGCCGTGGAAGCCTTGGCTCTAGATCAGTGTTCTAGCGCCCTCTCCAACGTGACAAGCGCAATCGCAGCCATCTTGTGCGCATTGGCCCAGCCTTGTGTCGGCAAGATTCTTGGCATCAAACGCCTGCTGCGTCTTGCCGCGCGATGTGCGGAGCACGTGGCTTCAAGGGTCCAGGAGCTGCCTGTTGGATCTCTGCCCCGCTTGGCCTTGGCCTTGGCTGAGCTGCTGGAAATGGGTCAGGGAAACAAGGAAAGCTCCTGGCAAAGCCTGGGACAAGCTTTGTCTGCTGTGAGCAGTGCCGCAGCTCTTCGGCTGCCAGAGCTTTCCCTGGAAGATCTGGCAGACTTCTGCGTCGCCTTATCCTTGGCAGAATGCAGCGACCTCATAGATGCCTTTGCCATGGAAGTTAGCTGGCGAATCAAGGGCCACTCGAAGGCCGCAGTGCCCATCCCGGGAGCTGCTGTCGTTCTTCGTGCAACCGTTGGCCCCTGGCCTCCTGATTCTCGTGGTTTGCTTGGGGAGTTCTGCCTGGCTTCGGGGCGCTGGCGTGTGTGGCTGGACTGTGGCGTGGGCGTGGATGCAAGTGAGCGGGACTTTGAGCTCTTAGATAACGGCGCTCGACCGCAGCGATGCTGCTACGAGTGTTGGCGCCTGTCGCCGCGGCTGTGGAGAACAGCCGCAGACTCTACACGCGCCCTGCCCATACATCGGTTGACAGATTTCTGGACCACGGAGTACTAGCACTAGAGTTACTGGAGGCTTGTAGAGGCTCGGGTCAAGCTTTGGGACTTCAACTTTTGGCTTCTGAGGAGAATTCTGCGACCAATGTTGTCCGAAGCGTGGCCTGGCAGAGGACTGACTACATGTCCAGTGTAATTCGGTAGCACTGATGTCATACAACTTCTTAGCCTGCACTCTTGCCAATCCAGACCTCAGTCGCATGATTCCATGACGCCCAGCCCAGTTCGGGACTGTGGCACCACTTTACAATGGTAATAGTATATAGGGATCATGCAACGGTGAGATGGCAAAGCAAATGGCCACCACATCAAAGTACTATAGCACCATTTGGACATTTCGATGCATGGTGAGTTTCTCAGTGTGATGATTGAAGACTGGCGTCGCTGTCACCACGCTGCTGTCACCACCACTGCAATGAGTTCTGTTGCCATGACGATGATGACTTCCCTTATCGGCTGGAAGCACGAGCCCAGTGCCAGTTTGTGCATTCAGCAGCCCTAGGCTCAGATTTCCTATATTATCTATCTTTTCTGGATTCTCATTATTAGAGAATTACTATGACTATGAATGATGACTACAAATATGTTTGAACTTATTGCCGCCATTGTTACTATTTGGAATCCCTGAGGACGTCCCAAAGGATCCATGCCTGCGGGGTATGGAAGACCTCCCGCCAGGCCCATCGCCTTCTGAGCGCCTTTCCTTCGGGAAGGTTTGAAGTATGTTTGGGGTTCAGGGTTTAGGGTTTCTAGGGTTTATAAATATGAAGAGATTGAAGGGGATTGTGTCAGCATGGTATGACATAATATAGGGACTAAAGGCAAGCTATGTCAAAATCTTTGGTGCCCATCATGCCAGAATCGATGAGCATTTACTGTATCACGCAAGAAGTATTACATTACTACTACAATTACCATTACTATTGCTGTTGGGACCGGTTAATTACTTGGAGCAGGTCTTGGGCACTCATCGCGGGCGTTGGCTCGCATCTCGCTGGCTCTTACTCGCGCACAGCGGCCCCAGGAGCCTCGCCAATCGGAGAGAGAACCACCCTTTGGGGGACGTGCAGACTAAGCAGAAGTTGCGGGAATGGTCAGAAATTTCTGAGAGGGTGTATGCTTGCCTCACGTGTGCTAAGAGTAATTAAGGCTCATTTGCTCCGGCAGTTCCGCACCTCGGCGGAACAGCTCTACAACAAGGTCACACAGGAGCTTCCCTTCGACCCACAGCTGGGCCTGTCCACGCCAAGTGCCTTGGCAAACTCTGCACCAGACATCCCGGTCTTCGTGGTGAATCTGGATCGGAGCCCGCATAGGCCCCGGGACATTTGAGTCAAGACCTTGGTAGCTGCCAACCTATGAAGAGGCTCTGTTTAGCTGGTTCTTGATCTGTCATGTAGCTGGCACCACTGCCCAGGGTTTGCACAGCTCGTGCCAGGCTAGGGGACATGCGCCGAGAAGCCCATCGCTGCAAGCTGCGGGCACGACGCTTCGCCGCAACGGATGGCCGGCACCGCGTGGTGCGGCGCAGCCAGGGGCAGCCTTACACCCGAGATTTGACAAACTTTGCCTTACGCTGGGATGAGGTGCGCCCCGCGATTGGTGTAGCGCTCACAGCCGACCAGGAGAGGCACTACGTCGGCTATGCTGGGTCCTGGCTATCTCACATGAGGGCCTTGCGACAAGGCTTCGAAGAAGGAGCTCCTTTCGTCGTGGTGCTCGAGGATGACCAGGTGCTCAGCGCTGACTTTAACGATGTGCTGCAGGACATCCTTAACTGTTACTGCTTTATACTTTTCTCATTATCATTCTTTCATTGCTATTATTATTGTTACTGTTCTCAGTATTGCTATTACTAGTTGAGGGTACTGTTACCCTGAGAAGGACATCATTGACTGCGCTGGGGACGTCCTGGATGTTATCATCCTTGGCCCATTGGATTGGCGACTGCGCAGCCTACAGTACGCGCAACGCCGGAAGGTTATGCAGCTGAGGCAGCCGTGTTCTGCGTCGTGTTCGGAGGAAGAAGCGTTCATGGCAGAGCTGTATGGCTACAAGCCCACCCTGCAGCAGGAGACTGGATTGATGTTAAGGAACTTAATTTGATTTTCTACATTGGGGAAACCATACGTACTGTATTACTTATTATATGTACCCACTATGGTAACTTAATTTAAGTTCCTTAGCAGCAACGCAGGAGAACACATACTTTCTGTATTCCATTGGCTCCAGGGCAATGACTGGCGAGGACTTGCTCTCGACCGGCTGCTGCGGTGTTTGGGGTTATCTGGTCAGCCGCCGTGGATGCCAGAAGGTCGAGGTGCTTATAGTAGTTTCCATGTTCTTTTCCGTTATCCCTATAATATATCCCCTATATATCCCCTATACTACTATATTACCCCTATAAGGCCCTTAACTACATTATTTTGTCTTTCAGTCCGGCAGTGTAGCCGTGAAGCCCTGCGCAATATAAGCTACATTTCACGTTCCATGTGCATTTCCATTTGATTCCCCATGTTGTGCCTTGTAAATCCCTATGTATATATCACCCCTGGAAGCTTTTTGGAATCCGCGACAGGCCTCCATGAAGTTCATGTGGGAGTCCTTCGATGACGTCCTGCAAGCTGAGCTACAAGGCGACAATCGCTTCACAGACTTTGCCCGCCTCTCAGAACGGATCATTGCCGGAACCTGTGCGGGTAACATTCAACACTCAAAAGTTTTCTCTTGAAGCAACTATATATTATGTTATACTATAATATACTATATGATATTTAGTCGGTATTATATGATATACTATTCTATTACAATCAACGCAAGTTTCGGTAGCTTCGACATCTCCTAGGGATTTGTACGTAGAAGCAGCCACAGTGGGTGCTAACAAAAAGTAGCAACGCAAAGGGATAGTTTACTGGGGCTATAAATGATATATATATATATATATGTATGTAGATACAGAGGTTTTAGGGTTTACAGTTAGTAGGGAATGGGGGAATATATTGCTTTTATATCGGGATAATGGAAAAGAACATGGAAACGACTATATGATAACACTGCGGGTTAGTCAGGAATAGGGGAAGACGACATAGGGATTATATTGCATAAGCCAATACTGGGATTGTATTCCCTTGTTCATCACGAACAGCCAGCGAGATACAGAACAGCCGAATACCCCCCCCCCCACCTTGTCGTCAAAATGTGCATGCTGACGAAAACAGAGCACAGTCATCAGCAATAAAAACCGAGCAACAGGCTATTCTCCAATCCGGTGCCAGCTGCGTTTGCTCTGGCGTGGGGTTCAGGTCTCCTTCCCTGAGGTATAGGTTGAGCCCTATATGGCACAATCAGATGCTAAATGGGCAATGAAATTGAAACTGGGTTTATAGTTTATATCCTGCTCCTAAGCCTCCCCACCGCCACTACTAATTCCCAAGCCCTCCCCATGTACTATGTTAATATGTTATATTCTGTTACAATAGAATATAGTGTATTATATCATATCATATTATATTATAGTACCATGAACCGATGAGGTTGGCAGCTATCGTCTCTGGGCAGTCTGGCCGCCACTGGTCACCTCGGATGGGAAGTGGCCATCGCAGAATTCCGGGGAAGAGTCTTCCCTTCACTTCAAGCAATGCGAGCTATAGTCTAAACTCCTTAGAGGGGGGTCATATACAGTAGGGGATTATGCAGGGGACTACGTTAGGGGGAGTTTAGATAATCGTTCATGTGGGGTGTTTTTTAAGGTCTGAGTCTGAAAGGGCGCAGTGCTACAGGAGAAAACCATCCGATGTATTGTTCCGTAGTGGTCAAGCGTGCATGCAGGAACAACTCAGGCGTAGTGATTCTTTCGAGGCTTCAGGTCTAAGTCTCACTTGCTTCATCATCGGGACCTCACCCTCAAGTAGAAGAAGGCTTCAACAGGTTTCAGGAACATGATGTGTGCACGCTGCTGCCCATTGACATTGCGCGACCCTGAGGCGCAGCATTTCGCCAAGTCTTTCCGTCGTCCTCCTGTGTTGGTCTAGCTTCAAAACATGCACATACTGGTGCTTGCGTTGGGGGATGGATCCCCCCTTCCTGAATCCTCATGTATGCTGCCTCTCAGTTTCCCATGTAAGGCTTAAATCGCCCGATAGAGGGGCCTTACACAAGTTTTATTCAGGGCTACTCACCTAGCAAACTGCCCACATCACAGCTCCCTTAAACCGCATTTCTCAAAATCATCCCTCTACATCCCTAGACGTCCCTAAGTGCCCCGATTTTTGGGATACCCCTAACCCCTAAAGCCCAAACCCTAAACCCCTAAACCCTAAACC
The DNA here is from genome assembly GCA_905231905.1 of Symbiodinium pilosum. NCBI lineage: Eukaryota > Dinophyceae > Suessiales > Symbiodiniaceae > Symbiodinium > Symbiodinium pilosum. Next base: position 43,203 of record CAJNIZ010044976.1, read on the forward strand.
CCTAAACCCTAAATTCCGAGCTGGCAGAAGGACTTGGAGTTGGGTCGGCAGCTGGCGCCTGTTAGCCCTCACGCCGGCTTCCGTGACCACTCCCTGCAGATCCAGGCTCCGTTGCTGAACCTAATATACTATAATACAGTTTAATATACTATAGTTTACTATAATATAGTATATTATACTATAATATACTATAGTATACTCCAATATTGTAATATATTATACTAAACCATAATATATTACAATATACTGTAACATACTATACTACATTCTACAATATACTACAAGATATTAGAATGTACGATAACATGCTATGTCGAAGGTCGTGAAGCTTAGGGGCCACAATTATCCTGCATGATATTGGTATACTATACCAGCAGAATGCGAAGGCGTACAGTGCTTAGGATATAACGTAACAACCATATCTCGGCAAGGACCCATGGGTCTTTCAAGTTGCCTGATCCGCAAGGATGTCAGTTTACTGTATTCTTTGGGCTAGAGTGACGTCCCCATCGAGGGCGGCTTGGCGTATGATGCCATCAAGCGCACAGATATTCCCCCAGGTCATCCCAGTGCGTTGATCAATTTCTTTTCTCTTGGAAGTGTTGAGAGTGTTTGACGCTATAGCAATCATTTCGAGTGTTTACTTTTGCTCTGCTGAATTCCATGTTTACTTGCTGGTGGTCAGTGGGGAATAAGGGAATATAGTCTTTGATGATTCTATAGGGATTGTATTCCTTTATTCCCTACTAACCACCTGTAGATTGAGGGGCTTGAGGGGTAGCAGCTTCACATGCCGGGTACTTCGCAGATCCCAGGCGGACACACTGATTCTAAGCAGAAAGGATGGTAGAGGGGGTTTAGAGGTTAGGTGGGTATAGTCCCTCTTAAGTAGATAGAATATGGCTTTGAGTATATTATAGTAAGGCCCCCATATACCTTATAGTCTATCTACTTAAGGGGGACTATATGTTTAGAAGCCCAAGACCAGCAGCCTGACATCACAATGATAATTCACGTTTCCGGCGCATGATCGCATGAGAGCGCGCATAGCTACTGTAGTCCCTTGCTGTCTCAATTCTGGTTGTCTTGTTGGTTCATCAACCCTAAACCCTAAACTTTTTTTTTGAGCCGCCCGTGGCAGCTCTTTGATGTGACCAGTCTTCGTCGTAACAAGGGGTGCCCAAGATGAGGGTGAGCCTAAACATCCTCAACATCCCCCCTTACATACACCCTAGACCCCTTTACGACCAACGCCACACTAGGTAAGCCTTTACATGCCAGGCCGCAGCAACTCTCCTTGCGCCCCAAAATGCTTTTGGGGCTGGCTGCGACACGCCAGACTACAGGTGGGAGCTTTTTCTGAGGGGAAGGAAATTCCATAGATTGTGTTTGTGCTTCCGGGGGTGGCCTGGATGGGGGGGTTCCAAGTTGCCAGGCATTTTTCTTCAGAGGCATACAGGGGACATTCTTTTGTGGGATGGCGCGGTGGATCCCCAGAGTAAGATTAAACATGTTTAGAAACCTTTCCCGCGCCCCTTGCTAAGCAGTGCTCTGCAACAATCGATTGACTGGAGGGACGGCTGAATGGGGGTTTCAAAAGTTAGGGGCCCCTTTCTATGGGAATCCCTAAGTAAAGATTATTGCATTGCCCGATTACTGGAAACAATGACGTGAGTGGTATGTGAACTCGGGATGCTATCATACCCAATAAAAAGGACAGTAGGATTCTGATTGCAGTTAGGGGGTTTTCCAGACGACTATAGGGCCGTGTAGGGCTACCACCCAGAAAGCACATTGCTGCACAGATGACCTTGTGTTCTCCTGACAACCCCTCGATAAATCCATAAATGTTTTTTGGAATCCCACAAACCACCTTAAACCCTAAACCTGAATCACCTTAAATCCCAAGCCGTGCACCACCCTAACTCTAAATCCCAAACCAGCATGACTTTGCTCCTACTTGGAGGGTCAGGGGGACTTAGTAAGTATACTTATACACCAAAAAAGTCAGTATAGCAATTCCAATTATCCCATAAATCTACTTACTAAGTTCTCCTGACCCTCCAAGTAGGCTACAATCCAGATGAACGCTTTATAAAGTCATGATAGCCGATTTATTCTCCCAATATAACCCCCATATACTATAGTAGCTTGACCCACTTACTAGGTGCCCCTGGCCCCTGATCCTCTCAGCAAGAAGAAGGCATCTCCGGGTATCCGCCACCTCGGCGCTGCTCTGGCCTGCGGTAGAGCCGGTTTGGGCCTACGTGGTCCGAGGCGTTTTGGGGATTTAGGGTTTTAATTAAGGCGTAGAGTTTAGACCCTATGAGGATCCACCTTTTATAGAATTCTGCCCTCCATTTTGGGTGTACCCGTTACAAACTTCAGGGTTCCGCAGGGTCCAGCTGGGGTGTGGGGTTGAAGCATCCCCTTCCTTGAGACTGAAATTCCCCACCGTCTCATGGATATTCCCAAGATGCTAGTGCTTTTAATGTGAAGTTTCGTGATCCCTTGTGAAAGTTTGAGAGGGTCCCTTAACATGATCAGGAGGCACTAACGAATGCAGAGCCTGAGCAAGGGCCACAATTCTGACAGCCAGTTTCTGAGGTTTGGAGGCAGGTTGTGCAAGCATGAAACTTCCGTTGAGATCATGAGACGTATGCAAGGGGACCGTTCTCAAGGCGGATAGCGCAGTGTAACAGCCCTGAACTTCTGGCGCACTTTAATTGTGCAGTTTTTGTAGAATCCTGTGCTGTCTAGGCTGGCGACGGCTCTTTACGCAGCGTGCAGGGTCTGGCGGAGGCTTCGAGCTTCGGACGGCAGCTTGCTAGCAAGGCAGCAAGCCTTCGTCTGCAGAGCAGGAGCTTGACAGCACGCGTTTGCCCGACAGGAGATGCAGCACAAGCTCTACAAAGAACGCCGCTTCTTCAACCTTGCGTCTGAAGGCTGCAGCTTCATGCGTGTAGGCGTGTAGTCAAGTCTGTAGGGGTCTGTAACCGAGAGCTTCAAGGATTGGAGGGCAGGACAGTACACGCCCAAGCAGCTTATGGCAGACGCAGCCCAAGCCGTGGAACAGTACCAAGAAATAAGACTACAACAACGACAACCAGAATCACCACCGCAGCGGCAGCGGCAGCGGCAGC
>CAJNIZ010044977.1:20083-39219 GCA_905231905.1 Symbiodinium pilosum
GGGTGGTTGTCAAAATTATGGTCCCTTTTTGGGTACCTGAAATATTAGGGGCCGTATTATAATAGGGATCCAAAAAGGGACCATAATTTTGACAACCAACCATATGGCTTCGCGTTCAATTCCCAGTCTATTTGGAGGCTCATGGGCGGTAGCGAGTTGGGCTAATGTCCAGAAAGCCCAAAATCCCTTAAGTAGGGAAGGTGGGTTTAGGGTTTAGGGTTTACCCTGAAGGATACTAAGATCTTTCTTAAACTCCCTAAGCCCGAAACCCTAAATGTTAAGGTTGATTCCTTGATTAACCGATGTTGGGCTTGTTCGACGATTTTACTAGAACCCAACTTGCGTAGGGAACTTGTATTGCCACCTCGAGCTTCCGAATGGGCTATACCTAAAACTCAGGGTTTAGGGTTTAGAGTTTAGGGGGTTGTAACGGGGATTATGCAGGGGAGTATTATAGGGGTGATTACGGGGATGCTCGGATTAAGACTATAGCAAAAGTTGCAAATCTTCTGAGGTTCCCGAACAATTGCTTCTAGACCCGCGGCGTGGTAGGTCTAGAGTCTGGATGGGTCATTTCCTGAAGTACCGACGCCAAGCTTGGCTTTGTAACTAGGCCCTGAGCCCGGAGCCACTGAATCTACAAGCTGGTTCCTTGGTTTCGGTTTTTTGGTTGATAGTCCCCCTGAAGTAGATAGAATATGGGGTATATGGGGATCTTCTAATAATATAGCCAAAGCCATATTCTAGCTACTCAAGGGGGACTATACCCTAAACCCTAAACCCTAAATAGTAGTTTCCAGTTTCTTTTCCATTAACCCAATATAACACCCATATTCTATCTACTTGAGGGAGACCATGGGGTTTAAAACTTTAGGGACTGTGCCTTCCTTTTGCACTCCGGGGCCTTCTCAGCGATCATGTCTTTGTATTTTGAGAGCACCCTGCATGGGAGCGCAATTCCATACTCCCTCAAGGGAGAACGCAACACCCTAAACTCTAAACCCTACCCGGAGGGTCAGGAGGACGTAGTTAGTGGGTTAATAGTTGGGATAGTTAGGGCAATATGAGTTATAGGGGTTACTAAGCTAGTTACTACGTCCCCCCGGCCTACCAAGCAGGTTCGTATTTTAGGCTTTAAAAGCAGCCCTGGGGATCTCATTCCGTAAATCATCCGGTGCCGAGCATGTGATTCATGAAGAAGAAGAGAGATTCGCTGCTGGTTGTAGTGCCTCTGGACTGGGTTTGAGGGTTGAGAGTCTAGGGCCCTTTGCCTCCAAATTCTTATTCTTGTTCATGCTTTCCTGAATAGGGAAACGGATCTCTATAGCAATCCCTATACTCATGCACTCTCCACAATTCCACCTTTTTTTTTAACCTATTCCCCATTCCCAACAACGCGTGCGTAAGTCTTCCTCGTCGTCCTTTGTTTCTGCCGGCTGATATTCTCGAATCCCAGTGATAGCCTAATCGGACGTGAAACATTTTCCAACTGCTGATCCGACGGCAAGGTTTTCACAGGTTGCCCATGTTGTTCGTTGGTTTTCTGCTGACACTCATGTCTGGGTATGCACTCGGTCTCCATGTGCCTGCGCTGATGTCCGGGGCGTGCTGGGCGCCTGAGTTTGCGGCACCAAGTTTACGGCATGCCACCCTGCCTTTGCTTTCAAATGCTGAAGGACAGAAGTTTGCCTGCTGTGCTTGCAGCTTGATTCCAGCGGCCAGCAATGCAAGTGAAGCGTCAAAAACTTGGCAACAGCACAAACCCTAAAAATCCTATTCATAAGAGATATAAAAACGGCTTGCAGCTAGTGTGCCTTGAAGACCTTGCCCAATGGTGGACTGCTGGCCGCTGACACCTGGCTCCTGTACACACAGGTGCGTGAAATGGTTTGGGTTTGGCGCTTAGGGTTTAGGTTTAGAATGGACCACCTGGATAGGCCCGAGGAATCTTTAATATTTCCCTAATGGCCTTAACAGGGGACCCTATATACGAACATTTTTGAATAGGTTTTAGGGGGCAACCCAGCCATCCTTAATTCGGCGACGAGTCGTGATCGGTTCTTCTCACATGGCACCGACATGCCCTCAGGCCAAATCAAGTTTAGGGTTTAGGGTATCCACCTCAGCCAGCAGCACACTCGCAATCATCCGGGGTAGTCTGGTTCTCATCTGTCTAGCGCTTTTCATTTTTCGCTATCGTTCATATCGATTCATATTTCTTGGCCACTTGACGAGAATAGATTCCCAACTTTAGGGAGTTCATCAGTTCATCCAGGGAACATAATTGAAGTAGGTGAAGACTGTAAAGTTCGTTGCGCTTCCTATTTGGTTCCAATGGTGAAACGAACCCTCAGACTTTAGAATCTATTACACACTCCCCTCAATATCCGAATATGAGATGGATACCGCCACCTTTAAACAAGGCTCAAGAATCCCTAAACCCTGAATGGTGGAAGTTTGGGGTTTAGGGTTTAGGTGGAAGGAAACGAGGTGCCAAAAGCAAAGAAAAACGCAATGGCTGTGCCTGACTGCTGTGGGCCCTAAACCCTAAACCCTAAACCCTAAACCGTCTCTCTCACCTTGCGAGATTGCTGGGATGCCTAAAAATCCCAACCTTAACTCCGAACTTACTGGTTCTTGTGGGGGATTCCCAAAATTATGGGTACCTTTTTGGGGTTCCCAATAATAAGGACTATAGTATTTTGGGGTCTATATTGGGGTCCCCTTATTTAGGGAAACTACCTTGTAGGAAATAAAAAAATATAACCCCTATGCAATTCCCATAGACCATATTCCCTTATTCCCTACTAAGAACCAGTAAGTAAATCCAAAACCCTGCTCATTTGCATAATTGCTTTTCGCCATATTATGCCGACCTCACCCCACCTCGCACTAAATGGTGGCTTGGGTTTCGGGTTTAGGGTTTTAGGGAGTTTAGGGCTTGGGGTTTAGGGTCCCGTGGTTTAGGGCTTAGAGGTTTAGGGTTTAGAGGTTTATGGGTTTAGGGCTTATACAAAAGATAAACCACACATCAACGGCTTTGTTTTGGCCCTTTGGCCTTCTGAGTTTTTTCCCAGATATTTTGGTGGCCTGTATTGAGTTGACACCGATCTACAGTGCACTTATCTGAGACTTGGCTGTTGCGCAACACGACGGGCAAGGTCTTCGTTCTATCTATAGCTTTTGGGGCTGATGGTTGCTTAAATTCCCTTGTTTAGGGTTTGGGGTTAAGGCTAAGGGCTTACCTGGATCTTTCAAAATAGCCTCTGGTATGCTTTTTGGTTAGGACCCTGTTTGGGCCACCAAAACAGTTGGGTATGAACCTTAACACCCTATATGTTCTCCTGTCACCCTATATAGCCCTCATATGTCCCCTTGCAAGGGAACTGCGTAGTAGCCCTTGGGTAGTAACGATGCAGGTCAGGACACGCCAAGTCTCAATCCTGAAAAGTGCAGTTCCGACAGTGTCCCCATACACCTTGACACCTTAAACCAAAACAGTGAAAGATGATGCTGCAGAAGACTGAAAGCTTAGGTAGGTGTCTGATGCCACCCTAAACCCTTAAATCCTAAACCCTTACACCCTAAACCCCAAACACCTGAACCCTGATCCCCTATACCCTACACCCTTAAACCCTAAACCCTAAACCAAAGAAGGCCTGGAAGGGGATGCAGGTTCTGAACTTTTCAGGTGTCTCCGGTACCAAGAACGCTACTTCTGTCGGCCCTCTTGGCCGTTTCAGTTCTCGATGAAAAGCCGTGCGATTTCGATCGAGAACTCGATCCGCAAACCTGCGTCTTCGAAACTAGGGTTTTAGGGTTCAGGGTTGGGGTTTAGGGTGTTAGGTTTTAGGGTTGGGGTTTAGGGTTTCAGGGTTTAGAGTTTTAGGGGTTGAGGGTTTAGGGGTTTAGGGTTTAGGGTCCAAAGAGAAAAAAGCGCCGTGATGAGACCGTACAGACGCTGCTGCAGTGCATGGGCATGGCCTGTTCCGCATTCGAGGCTTACGCAACACAACTTTTCCAAGTCTTAGGGTTTGGGGTACAGGGCCTTAGAGTTTAGGGGTTTCAGGTTTGGGCTTAGGGGCTACCACAGGGTCTACTGGATTAGGTAGTTGACAGAACGGCTTGGATTGTGGTGTATGTTCGAGTTTTCCGTTTTTTTTAAAGTTCCAATCCCGACACGTATACATAGCATATAAGCCCTAAATCTTAAACCCTAGACCTTAAACCCTAAACACTAAACCCTAACCCCAGCAGATTTCTATGAATATATATATATATACATACATTGCAGCTGTGAATTTGTATGTGTACCCACCAACCCACCTTACCTGCGAGTGTTGGGGTAAGCTATATAGCTGAACCCGTATATAGCTAGAGTCCTAAACTCCTCAAAGGGGTTATATTATATAGGGGACTATTTAGGGTTAAGGGATTAGGGTTTGGGGTTTAGGGTCTAAACGCCTTAAAGGAATTATATGAGGGAATATATATAGGGGGGTACTAGAGGTATCATTAAGATATAGGCCTAAATAAGCCCTATATAGCATCATCTATAAGCCTTATGTGTATATATATTACCCTAAAGCCTACACCATAAATCGTACATGTATATGTATATATGTATTTCGATATAGCGATACACGTGCACCTATGCCTGACCCTAGTTTTCAAGACCGCCTGGAGAAAGCCCTGGCAATCTCGAAGAGATGGCTCAAGGCATTTGCACATGTGGGTTGCTGCTCAAAAATTTGAGTTAAGTACGGAAACCTTCCCATTAATCCCTAAGCCCTAAACCCTAAACGATATACCCATATTTTGGCAACTTAGTCCCTAAGCCCTATACCTTAAACCTGAAAACCCTAGACCCTATATACCCATGATAATGTAACTTTAGGTAAGTTCCTCAACAGCCCTGAACCCTAAATCCTAAGCCCTAAACCCTGTATACCCACATCATGGTAACTTAACTATAAACGATACATAGTAGTTTCCGCTCTCTTCTTCCATTATCCCAATATTACCCGTTATGTCCCCTATGTAACCCTATACCTAAGCCCTAAACCCGAAACCCGAAACTTAACTTTAATTCCTCAACAGCAACCCAATGTGAAAGCGGCTGTAAGGCTTGGCATTAGTGTAGGCGTGGCCTGGGCAGACTTCTGGATTGGGGTTCAGGGTTTAGTTCGGGTTAGGGTTTCGGGGTTTAGGGTTTAGAGGGTTTCGGGTTTGGGGTTTAGGGTTTTAGGGTTTGGTTTGGGGTTTGGGGATTAGGGGGTGAGGGGGTTAGAGTTTTAGGGTTTACTTGGAGGGTCTTATGCGGGGCTCAGTATGTACACAGGTTAGCTACGCGGAGAACAGGGGTTATTATGTGGCTCATACATGTTATCAGTATACTTGTTAAGTCCCTGACCCACCAAGTAGGGTTTTTATGTCTGGGGTTGTTTAGGGGATGAACTCTTAGGGATTAGGGTCTTAACCCTGAACCTTGAACCTTATTGTGATTGATCGCTGAGGTTGGAAGCTCCTTCAGGGTCAGATTAGGTATGTTCCCTTGCTAGGGGGATCGTCCTTACGAAAAGGACCCCGAACGCAATTTTGGCAGGTCGCTTGCGCCCAGTGGGCACGGAGACACCCGCTCCGCCACAGCAAGCTTTTCGAGGCCAGACACGCTGTGCAAGACTGGACACGAGCCTGCCTAGAAGCTTCAGGCCTCACATGGCGGGAAGTGCGGGACACGCTGCGCCGTGGCCGCCTCGGCCAGATCCGTCTGCAGCTGATGCAGCAACGTGACATGGGCAGGTCACTGGGCCATGCTCACCCTCACGTGCACGCAGAAAGAGCTTGATGACGCGAAGCTGCGTGACCTGCGAGCAGCTACCGCAGGGCCGTCAGCTGTCAAGTCAGGCGCTTGCAAGTGTCGGTGTGGACGTCTGAGGAGCTCGGCCTCAATGTTCCAAGGGAGGCCTTGGTGCCTTGCTTGGACATGATGGCCACCTGGCTGAAGCTAAAAATGGACGAAGCTAAGCATGGACGAGGTGGCCCATAGTGCAAAAAACATGCTGCTGACATGACCTGACAGTAGCTGGAGAGGCCAAGGACATCGCTGCGAATACCGAAGAGGCAGCAAAAAAGCGCGCCAAGGCCAAGGTGGCCAAAGAAACCCTGGCCAGAGCAGGAAAAGCACGCAAAGAATTGGAGGCCTGAGAAGCTGCCCTAGACCAGAGGCAGAGGCGACGATAACTGCGTGCGCAGGCAAAAAACACAAGGCTGACGAAAAGAAAGCAAACAAAAGGAAGCGTGCGCAATTGAAAGCTGCTCCGGAGACAGACGCGGAGGCACGGTCACTTTCTTGTGACAGCTGCTAAGGCAGCTATGTCTTCAGGCCAAGGAAAAGCTTCGGCTCATCCGGGAGAAAGACATGCTGCGGAAGCGCGAATGGCGCGCCAAAAAAAAGCGCAGCGAAGAAGAAAACCCGAAAAACACCGCGGCCGGGCAGGTCTGACTTGACCCTGGCCGCTCAGATTTGCTTGACAGGCTCGAGACGATTGCCAAAAAAGACATGTCGGGAGGTGACGGAGGAGGTGAGGTGTGGCATCCAAGACTTATAAAAGGCTCCTCCCACAGCTTGACGTCAGCGACCCCTCACTGAGTTTAGGGTTTGGGGTTCAGGGTTATAGGTCTCAGACTTTAGGGTGTAGGGCTTGGGGCCTTACTTAGGCAGAGTTGGCGATCTCACCCAGCCTCATCTCAGATAGTCCCCAGATCGGCTTCACTCCAGATTTGTAGGTTCCCAGAATGGTGGAACCCCCAGAATGGTGGAACCCCAATGTAAACCCCAATCTACTACTATACGTAATTCTTATCATGGGGACCCCCAAAAAGAAGTTCTCCTGAATTTGGGGAAGCCCTTCATGTTCTAAGGTCTCATTCATGGCTCCAATCTGGGCCCGAACTTGTTTTCTGGGTCCTGAACTATGGGCTTTCAACTGGGCTTGTAAGGGTCTTACAGGGTGCATGATAGGTATGTAAGGACATACAAACTGGTTAACCTAAACCGTCTGTTCCCACTGCTTCGTTAGGCCTTGTCTGCACTATGCCGGGCTTCTGCAGTCGCTTTCGTCTATCTTTAGGTCATGGGGGCTTGCTTGAAGGTTCAAAATTGTAGCTCTACTCCAGTCAAAACCTAACCCCACGGATCCCAGAAGTTCATAGTCGGTGTAATTGATAGACAGTAGGGACCAAAGTGGTTGTATTTTAGACTTGGATCCCCAGGGTACCCTCTTCCGTATGAGATTTATTGATTGTGATGTCTACCATGAACCTTTAAGCAGGGTGAGAGAGTTGCGTCGCACCACCCCGAAGTAAGAACATCAAGATGTCCTACGCCGCCTTGTACGGGTTGCGAGGCATACAGCCCATGGGTTGGTATATCTTGTGGGTTAGGGGGACTTAGTAATATGTAGGTTCTAACATTTATAACCCATTTAGTAACCCTAATCATGCCCATTATTAACTTACTTACTGTACTAAGTCCCCCTGACCCTCCAAGTGTGGGCTAGGGCTTAGGGTTAAATACCCCCCAAACGTGGAGAACCAACTGGAACAGGACATGGAAAATGAAATGGAAGCTGGGATTATATAGCGGCTTATAAGGTGGATACCAAACGGTATCATAGTAGAATAAACCAAGATCCTGCATATTTTCAGTATCAACAGTATCTTGTGGGTTCTTTGTACGTAGATGTACTTCCCCCAAACTCGGCACGGTTTCAAGCCTGGGCTTTTGTATCATCGGCCATCTGTTGCAGCTTAGACTGGCGAATCCTGCTTTTGTTTGATCATGCGTACTAGAAGGTCCCCTCAAGATGATCTTGGGGTTAGGGTCAGGGTTTAAAGCCCCAAACCCCTAAACAGTAAGCGCTTAAATCCTAAACCCTGACTTATCCAAGCCTAAGAACAGCTGAAGTTTTCATTCCCACCGGGGTTCCAGGGAACTTAGAGTGGATCCAGAGCATACAACAACCTTTTGTAAGCTTGTGTATATGTACAGATATATATATATATGTGCATATAATGTGTTCATAAATAGATAAGTAGAAAAAAATACATAGTGTTCCCTGTTTTTGGGGAATTTACCAAATATCCCCTTATTTGATCTCCCCATGTAATCCTTATGCGCCCCTCCCCTGAGGCCTAAACCCTAAACCCCCACCTGCAACCCCTACGTGTTTAGGAGCGTCCGGCAGCCCTCAACCACAAGCCTTCACCCCCCCAACCAAGGTTTAGGGTTCAGGGTTTAGGGTAAGAATTGCCAGTAATTTCCGCTGAAAACACTTTTCGAATTATAGTATAGATATCTAAGATCTTCCCTTGAAGCATTTGTATGGTTATAGTATAGATCCTAGTTGGACACTCCACCCTGTAATAATGGTATGAGCAAACAGGACCCTAATATAATTACCATTACTTTTTCTAGTTACTATTACTGGGTGGGGATCCACCTAATATAGATGCCCATAGATTTCTCCAGTGCTTGAGGCTTAACTGCACCGTTTGACCGCCGGAGGGTCACGTAAGCCTAAGTCAAGCCAGTGTTCACATGATCTTGAAATCCCTAACCCCCTTAACCCTAAATCTCGGACAATCTTTCAGTTTCATGTGGCCTCAATTTTCTAGAACTGGCCATTGAATAAATGAGGTTGTTAAATGCACGCTTCACTACTGCAGTGATGCTCCTCAGTCTAAGCACATAGGCTTAAGGATATCTTCAGGTCGAACAACGTAGAAACCACGGATCTCTGAAAATAATTTGTGCGGCTTGTCAGGGCATTTCAAGCGTCGACGGCTTGACTGCAATCAAGCCTTCTACTGGTGTGGATTTGGATCACGTCTCCAGGAAACCTTAAACCCCCTACCAGAAATCCTAAACCCGAAACCATTCTTCAGTCTCCAAATCCGGCTAAGTCTACATAGCCGCAGCACCAAACCCGCGCGGACCGGTGCAGCTTTGAAAATGGGTCTAGGGTGAACCGTTAAGGGAGTCTTGAGCGCTTGAACACAGATTACCCAGATCCTCAGGACTGTTCCTGTGCCGGTTGCCAGTGTACATCTTGCTGTTGCAGCCAAAGGGCCAAAAGCAAGGTTTGTATCCAGTGTCATATTCCTGTCCTTATTATCGTCATTATTTCTACATCATAAACCCTAAACCCTAAACCCTAAACCCCACATGAACTGCCAGGTTTTCCCAGTCCTATGTTGACACGAGCGCCCGCGAGGACTATCGCTGCGACCGTGAGATCATGTGACCCATGAGATCGACGGTTTAGGGTTTAAGGTTTAGGGTTTAGGGTAACCCTTGTCCAAGCTAGTCTGGAACGCCCATTTTTTCGTGTATGTGGGGCCTCTATAGCTACTTTGAGGACCCCTGGAGTTAGGTCACATATCCTATCCCCTGCATAAGCCTGCTACACCCCTACTGTAAGTGGTTCGCCTGACTCTTTAGTAAACCTGCCGTTGATGGAGCAAATCTTGCACCGCTGAGGATCCCCAAACTATAGGCCAAGTATAGGCTATAGAAGGTGGTGCAAGACTTGTTGCTTCCTACCTTCAACATCAAACCCTAAAGTAGCATTGTCACCTCGGCATTTAAGGTGTTTGTTGTGCGGCCAAGGGTTTGTGGCACTAGATTGCTAAAGGAGGAGTGATCTGGAAAGAACCCCCAAGCCCTGAACCTTCAACACTGCACCCTCAACTCTGAACCTTAATTCTGAACCCGAAACCCTGAAACCCATGTCTCAAACTAACATGAAACCACGAAAATTGCTCATCGAGATTACTCTGCCTTCTAAGAGAGAACTTGTGGAGGTTCCATGTAATGTTAGCTGGGCAAGATTACGTAGAACAATAAGCATTCAACTTACGTGTGGCCAGTAGGAAAAAGAGTATCATCCATAAATGATAAACCCCCTGATCCCCTACGAACCACCAGTAAATCGAGGTACATGCTTGACATGCTGATGCGCCCATATCCTCGGCGACAGATTTTGATCACAGAGGATGTGAAGCTGGCAAGGCGGCGCGCTGAGTTTGAGGTTCCGACATGAGGTTGATAAGGGTTCAGGGTTTAGTTTAGGGTTCAGGGTCTAGTAATTGCAGGCGAGGTCGCGCGCTCGGGCGTGAAACGCCTCTGGCCGCGCGCTTGCGCTGCTTGTAAGCCCGCCCCGTCCACCCCTTCGCATTCAATTAGGGTTAAACACTTCCTGTGTGCATGCACGATGCATGACACTGCCGATAACGCTCCAGTAGCTGGACATGCCTGTTTACATGCTCAGCGACAGGGCTTGAGTAGCCCAGCCCTCTTCGGGTTGGAGCAGTGCAAGGATCTGGCACAGGCTGCGTTTGAGACAGCTTGATGATGGGGTGGTTGGTGTTCAACTGTCATCATGGTACCATCGCTGAATAAGGCCCCTCCTAGCAAGTGGGAGGCTGCACGGTCGGTCAAAATTTGTTGCATTTGCTCAAGTCTTGTTGTGTTTTACGTGTGAGCTCATGTGAGGGTCTGTGGCTGCTTATACTTCCACCCGCAACGCTTGCCGTGGGGCTGCGCAGGTCTGCCCTGACGTCGCACGCGCACGACAGCACCTAATGAGCCGACTCTACTATCTATGTGTATTTTCAGGCTCATGACAATCTGCCTGCTTCATAGGACGCGAGATGGTCTGGAACAAATGCAATTGCCAATGGTAGCTTGTCATTGCTTTCGCGGAAGGTTTGTGTCCCACACCAACGACCCGTGAGTGACCTCCAGACCTGAAAGGTCCCTTACTGGTGTTCAATGCCCAGCTGCCTCCAGTTCAAAACCGTATTACTTTTAGTAACGCGAACATTACAAGTGCAAGTTGGGGGTCCACGTTGGAACCATCCTTTTTTGAAGCCACCGGAATGCTTGGGCACCATGCGCCCTGATAACCACGCTTGCATACGGAATGCCTTGAAGCATTATGCTTTGTCAGCAACGAGATGTTGCAAAGCTAAAGTGGAAGGTGTCGGAAGTACTACACCATTGCAGCAGCTTTGGAGCAAACAGTTCAGGGAAGGTGACTAACAGCGGGGGGAAGTATTCGAAAAGTTTGCGTTAGCTTCAAATTCTTCAGGGTCTGGATCAAAAGCGCAGGGCCTTGATCATGCATGCCCACCAGGAAAAGTGAGACTACTCATCAGATAGAGTCTCCAGCGCTTGGTTGGGAGGTGGCACAACAATGCTGGCGCCACAAAAGATAACTTCTCAGGCTATCCCTCAAGTGGGGCAGCCTTGCCTTGGAGACGGTTATGTGCAAGGTTCAAATCTGGAGGTTCAGCACACGGAGAGTTTTAGGCCTTGGGACACTACATATTGTCCTTGGATTCAGAACAAGCCTCACTTAGTTCAGGTTTTAGGGCTTGTGTGGCTTGCGTCAGAAGAAATTATCCTGGACACTCAGCTGCTGCTTGGGCATCTTTCATGAACTATGACAACTCTGACGGTCAGAGTGGACATGAGGGTCCTCTTATGTTCTTAATTTAGGTTATTTGGAGGTTTTGGACAGTCAAGAGGGCTTAGTTAGTATCCTTTTACGAGGCTCCAGTTGAGTTTGAGCAGTGGGTAGAGGTTGCGGTTTAGGGTTCAGGTCCTTGTATGTTGTATGACTTAGTTTCCTTGCGCCCAAAAATCCGAAATTTTAAACTGGCACAAGCCCTTCCTTACCTACTGCCGTTACTTTCGATATGTGGAAATCCTAAACCCTCCATTTTAAGCACTTGAACTTTAAACTTTAAACCCCAAATCCCAAACCTTAAATCCTACTGTCAGCCTCTCGCCCAGGGAGGCTTATCCCGTTTGCCAAGTGCGCTCAGCAAAGTGGCTGGATGAGGCAGGGACAGTACTTAGCTTAGGGTTTTCTGGGCTTAGGGATTTAAAGGGGATTATGGGGGTCCTTGGTACGGATATTGGAGGGTTGGTTTACTTGGGGAGAAGGTTTGGGGTTTAGGCGGACGTTTTTTTTTGAGTAGCGGCTTTGGGTAGCTTGTAGACGCTTGCTTACACTTTCCGTGTGGAATGGGATTGGGGGCTTGGGGAGGTTCCCTAAGCCCTAAACCTTATTCCCTTCTGGGGCTTTGGGCTCCTGATTTTGTGCATAGGGTGGCTCTCTTAAAGATCCCCAATGCGTAGGAATCCAAGACGACGCTAGCATGCTTTTGCAAAAAGGCTTTTCCCAAAACCTTCCCTTAAACCCTGAATCCTAGACCCTGAATCCTAATGGTTTGTAGCTTCTGCAAAGGTCATAATGGACACTAGTTTAAACCCACGCTGGGCTTGAAGTCTCTTTTTCCCACCTGGTATGGCCTCGAGGTTAAGGGTTTGAGGTTGAGGGTGTAGGGTTTGGTTCTTGAGGATTTCAGGGCTTAGCTTGTTTCAGAGTTACATTCTGAGCTCACAGATGTCAGACATGGTTGGCATATGATGAACAGTGACCCTAAACCCTAAACCCTAAACCCTAAACCCTGATGTTCTATGCTGCCGGGTCATGGCAAGTTTACAGGGTTTGGGGTTTAGGGCCCCACATAGGTGCAGGAACCCGAATGAGCAAGACCCTTCGCATGAATAGTTTGACTAACCCTCAACCCTAAACCCTACACTGATGCTTGGCCAATGGCTTACCATGCGAATGGTGATGTTTGCGAAAGTAGGGGGTCTCAAATTTCAGGTTATCATGATACCATATCCACGGAGGGCTGATAGGGGGGTAGCACTCCTGATCATTGGGGCTTCTACGTCACCTAAATCCATGCCAGCGGGCTGGGCATTACGTAAGTCTGCAACTGGAAGTGCCCAACTCTGATTACGATTTTTCATTACCTATACTCTTATAACCACCTGAAAATATAGTTTCTGCCAAGGTCCAGGGAAGTTCGAGATACCTTAAAGGTATCTAAACGTTACAACCCCAAATATCGAGTAGTTTAGACGTTTAGATGTTCTTTGCCATTCCCCCATATCGTGCCAAGATAACCCCTGTAAGAGACAGCGCCATACTGCAGTTGTGTTGGCTTTACGAAAGCAACTCTAGGCATCAAGCATCACGGTTTAGGGGTTCAGGGTTCAGGGGTTACCCTAAACCCTAAACCCTAAGGGTTTATTGTAGGGCCATGAAAGATTATAGCGAGGTTTCGGTGCCAGGGTTTAGGGCTTAAGGGGTGTGGCGTCCAGGTGCTTTGAAGGAGAAGCTCTACTGTTGCCACCAAGTACCCTGCAAAGAGCTCAAGTACCCAGAAATAAGACATGCATAGACTGGCATTGACCCTGTCTAAGGATAGTTGGGAGGCCCTGGTATGTACTTTGTATTTCATCCTTATAACACCTTAAGCCCTAAACCCTAAACCCTGGAAAAAGGTCCCGCGAGTCCTATGAGATCCTTGCTAGGTTTAGGGTTTATGGTTCCAGGGTTTAGGGTAGTTTAGGGTTGAGGGTTTGAGGCTACCCAGCAACTAAATGGTTCCTTTCCGGGTGTGTTAGGGTTTGTTGTACGTAAGAGACTCGAATATACTACTCTGGAGTTTCTGGGTAAACATACCTCATCACACAAGCCACATTGGGTCCTAGCCTTAAACTCTAAACCCCAAACCTTAAACCCTAAACCCCTAAACCCTAAACCCCTAAACCCTAAAGCCCAAGTATTAAAACCCTAAACCCCAAACTTTAAACCCTAAACCCTACTTCTACACCTAGCAAGGCACGGATGATTCTGAAAATCTGTTGACCTAAGGTTATTAGTATGGGCCCCTAATATGGGCCCTTAGGCGTTTCAGGGGTCCTTAAGGGTACCTATAGGATATATATATATATATATTTTTATATATATATATTTATATTTATATATATATACATATTTATATATATAGGGTATATAAGGATCCCAGGGTTAAGGGCCCATACTAGGGGCCCATGGCTTCAACCTTAGAAATTTCAGAGCACCCCACCACCGGTTTCTTGTTCGAAGTACTCGAAACGCTACATCGCTTAAACCAAATCCCTGCGCACTGAATTTGTTGTCAAGCCTAGTCCCCCTTAAGTAGATAGAATATATAGGGTATATGGGAAGCTTAGTACAATATACCCAAAGCCAGATTTTATCTACTTCAGGGGGCCTAGAACTTCCCACAACAATGACCTCTGTCGGCCCCAGCCGGATAGCTTCTAGGAGTTGCGAAAATGTGGCCCAATCGGTGTCAATGCCAGTGAGGCCGCCCGAGTCGTTTGCAGGTCTAGTAGAAGCCTACCAGCAAAAGAATATTAAACCCTAAACCCTAAGCCCCTAAGATCCTAAGCCCCTAAGATCCTCAACCCTAAATCCTAAACCCACTCCTGGAAAAGCACTCGGAGACCCAGTAGTTGAGCAATAACCTCCTCCCTCTGCTGTACCACCACCCTTGGTATGTGATGCCAGTTGGCCAGAACTGCAAACCCGTAACCCCTAAGACCCTAAAACCCTAAACCCCTAAACCCTAAAACCCTAAACCCTCAGCTCATAAAATCCTAAAACCTATGTCTTAAATCCTAAGCCCACTCTTGGAAAAGCATTCGGATATCCGCTGCTATCAGTGTAAGAGGACAACGCATTACTTTCCACATCTGGCTCCTACTGGGGTTTAGGGTTTAGGGGAAAGTTCCCCGAATCCCTGTTCTAATCTCTGTTAGATGTGTACCTGGACCCCAAAATATGTAGCATCATGACCGTTTGGACAATGTATCCCGATGATGAAATGTTGATTTTGGGGGGTGGATTTCAGTGAATTCCTAACCCCCCCAAACCATGAACAACTACTACACTGCTACCTGTGTTTGAGGTACACTGCAATCTCCTCAATAGTAAATGCGGGTGCCCACTAGACGCATGGGGGAGAGAGCGGACAATTGTTCTTACAGAGTGGACACCTCATTTCCTCCAGAATGATTTGTGTGAAGCTTTAAGTGGCTATTTAAATTCAGGCCCTATACCTTAAATCCTAAGCCCCTAAACCTGAAACCCTAAAACCCAACAACTCTAAACCCTAAACCCTAGTGAGTCCGGCTTAGCTTAAGCATCAAAATGGCTTGCACGGGCAACTTTTTTTGCAGGTTTGAGAGATTTTCAAGATACTCCCTTCTAGAAATCCGAATAAGGACAGAAAGTTGAGCCACAGAGGTTTAGGGTTTTGGGGTACATGGTCCACGGGTTACACGGTCTAGGGTTGAGGGTTACGCTTTAGGGTGCTACACCTCTGGCAACTGCGAAGCCTGTCGGCCGAAACCGCAAATCCCCAAACCTGCTCTTGCTTGAAAACCCTGAGCCTGAAACCCTCAACCCTACCTGAGCCCCACCGTATGTAGAAGACTGACTGTTTTGACTGCTTGTAAGGGTTTCAGGCCAGTATTTCCTATTTTTGGCGTCCAGGTCAGCTTTAAAACCCTAAACCCAGTGGCACTTGAGTAATTCGTGAAGCTCCTGGCCCAGTGTCTTGCGAGAGGTAGCTAATAATGGGCTGTATATGAACTATAGTTGAAATTTTCTCCTTACAGTGGATTATATAGGCAATTATATGGGGGTACTATAGGGGTTCATTAAGGGAGATACTACGACTTTAGACTATAGCTCATCTGAGCCGTTGTCGATTTGGGCTTGGGGATGTAGGTTTTTAGGGTTTAGGTTTCTCTGAGCTATTGTCAATATTAGGGTATCACAAGGACCATGAAGGGTAGACGTCGGGTTTCCTTAAAGAGCTTATTCCCTACAATCCTCCCTAAAAGGAGCCCGTCCCCACCAATTGCAAGGGAGGGATGGGCTTTGGCTCCTCGGAGTTATGGCGAATGAAATGGAAAATTAAATGGGAGATTGTCAAAATTATGGTCCCTTTTTGGGTCCCTATTATAATACGGGGCCTAATACGGGGCCTAATTTAGGGGACCCAAAACGGGACCATGATTTTGACAATCCCCCAAATAATCTCACCTTGAATCTTCTGCAACTGTACCCAGCGGTTCCAGGTATTCCCTTCCATCGCCAGCTATCCGGCTTAGGATTTAGGGTTGAGGGTTTACGGTTTTGGGAGCTGTGGTAGCAAGCATGCATGGAATATCACATGAAAAACCGATAACAACTCATGACCACGGAGTATTTGGGGTGCCTTCCCATGCAGTCTTTGGAGAGCCTTATAGTCCCCCTTAAGTAGATAGAATATGGCCTTGGGTATATTATAATAAGATCGCCATATGCCCTATAGTCTATATTCTATTTACTTACGGAGGACTATAAACTTGAAACAGGAGCATCCTTATCCCTGATCCCAAACCCGAGCTATCCCCTTCCACGGGGGAGTAGGAGTGCTATATAACCCAAGTATAACCCCACTACTATAGAATTATAGGGTATATGTATTCTGGTAATCGCATATATACCACATTATAGTACTTTCCATGTTCTTTTCCATTATTCCTTTATTAGCCTATAATACCCTAAATTACCCTATATTACCTTGAATTACCTTAGGTTACCATATATTACTCCATATTACCCTATGTCAACCTATATATTACCCTATTGTAAGGGGGGGTCGCGGAGGCTCTTACGTCTATCGAGTATGACTTCCAGCCCGTGATGGCAGAGCTCCCGAAGGCAGAGCAGTCTTATGAGTCTAGAGTGAGTGTAACATCCACCCAAGGGCTCCTGTGTAGCTCCTTGTTTGTAGTAAAAACATAACAAAGCCAGAAGACAGGAGTTTTTGGGTAGCAGATATACCTCTGTGAAGGACATTGAGGATGAAGTTAATCGGGAACCACCGGAACAGCCTTGGCGCAATCATGCTGTGGTTCTCAATGCACGATAATTCTTCGGAAAAAAACCAGCTACATACATGAGCTACAGTCAATGTTAGGTTTACCTAGAGACCACTAAAGGTGGACATGGGGTCCTGTTGGGTGTAGCCCCTAAACCCCAAACCCTAAACCCTAAACCCCAAATCCTAAACCCTAAACCCTTGTATATATATATATATACATCCTATTGTCAACCCATGTCCATGATCTGCATGGAGAAACTTCGCAGGAGCTCGTATCTCTGTGTCCCCCAAAGTCTCCCTTTTTCGAGAAGCAGCAATGTGAGCTATAGGGTTTAGGTTTTAGGGGGTTTAGGTTTTAAGGTATAGTCGAAATTGCTTAAAAGGGGGTTCTATAGGGGATTATATCTGGGACTACTATAGGGGCTATGAGGGGGATACTAGGGGTTTAGACTGTAGCTCATATGGATCTGAGGTCTGGCAAGGGGTTGGTCTCCTTCATTTGGTCACGCACGCTACTTAAACCCCCAAAGTACGGTGGATACTCAAATCCTGCATGACCCTAAGTACGCTTATGCCTTAGGAGTTATGGTATCAAAGCATGCCTAGGTAATGCAGGATTCTACAGTATGTAGAATGAACGCCTTTTTGGCATTTTTTCCGGGTCTTGGGCCATTTGTTTCCCTACTTTTGGAGTCCATGCAGCGGTAGAAGGACGCTAAACCCTAAACCAAAAAACCCTAAACCCTAAACTAAGCGATGTCCTCGATTTGATTTTGGGTTTAAGGCTTAGGCGGTTTAGGGTGTCTAGGGTGTGGATATAGTTGGACGCGAAGCATCAGGTAGGGGTTTAGGGATTTAGGGTTTAGGGATTTAGGGGTTTAGGGGTTTAGGGATTTAGGGTTTTAGTGTTTTTTCAATATCATCAATATCAAGTCGAAGATTCTTGAACATTGCTCCGTAGAATTACCGAACAACATTTAAACGATTGGGGAAATTAGGGACCCCTGGGGATTTGGAGCTTCACAGGTATTTCTGCATCAGCCCATCCCAACAAATTAAGGACAGAGACAGAGAGCTAAGGCTTTATGCTTAGCCGTAGGGATCCAAGCATACAAACGATGCTTACATGGGGCCCTACAGTTTCTTGATATTTCTGACGGCAACGTACATGACTGTGCGACAGGTAAACATTCTTGGTTGGGTGTCCGAACTACTGGAGCAACAGTTACCATAGAAACTTTACCCAACGGCTCCTATGAAGTTTCTTTCGGGTTTAGGGCTTAGGGTTTGTTATGGTTGTTCAGTTAGGATTTCTAGTATACTACCCAAAATGGAACTACACCCTTGGGCAATCCTAGAATCCGACAGAATCCTACCCAGACCCGCATGTAGTTCAGGTAGTACAGTCTGATCCCTCCCTACAGACTAAACTTCCTATTTCCCAGTACATCTATTTATATATTTTCCTCTGGAGAACCCCTATATCCCTTTGGGAGGAATTACATAGATGACCTTGGGTACGCCGCATTTTCATGACTAGAGTTACGAGACATCAGTCATAAGGGACTGATATAACTTAAACGCTAAACGCATTCCCACCAAAGGTACTCTTCAAAGGTTTAAGGAGCGCATCAAGACTATATGGTAGTTTCCACATTAGGGGGACCTCGATACAGAACGCAAATTATCATAATCCTGATTACAGGCAACCCCCAACAACGGACCCGAATTTTGGGAAACCCGAACATAGGTCTCAATTAAACCAAATAGAATTCTAATCTGCGCCGGGGGGAGGCGGGGGGGGGGGGTGGCATAAAGTTGTAATCCCTAAAATCAGCTACTGAGCTTTTTACATGGAAACTTCGATCTAGGGTTTTGGGTCTTGTGTTCCCAAACCCTAACCCCTGAGCCGCATTTATTTGGGGATTTAGGCTTTTGATTGCCACCGTGAGTCAGCTCCCTCTGGTGTCAAGACATGGAAACTCTCAGTTTCCATTGTTGTTCCCAGTGGTTTAGGGTTTAGGGTNNTAGGGTTTGGAGTTTAGGGCTTATACAACTCCCATGGAATCCCTATAACCCCCGAAAATCTCCCACGTAACCCCTAGATCTCCAGTGTGTCAGCAGGATCGAAGCAGCGTCAGTCTTGCCTTTCTGTCTTGCATAAGGTTTACCCTAAGGCTCTTGGACCCTCATAATGGGATCCCAAACCTTAGCCCCCAAAGCCCAAACCTTCCCCCAGAAAGCCCCAAATAGCCCTGAGAGCCTTAGGGTAGGGTTTAAGG
>CAJNIZ010044978.1:2893-21134 GCA_905231905.1 Symbiodinium pilosum
ACCCTAAACCCTAAGCCCTAAGGCCGAAGGCCGAAGGCCGAAGCCTTAAACCCTGAACCTACGGGATCGGGCCCCGGATCGATGAGGGTTGCGGGCTCATGGTAAGGCGTTCCAGGCCCCGAGTAGGTTGATTGAGTTGGGTGGTTTAGGGTTTAGCGGTTTAGTGGTTGAAAGAACAGTCGATCATAGAGGCACTAGAAAGGGCCATATACATTTAACATTTCGAAAAAATCCACTGTTCAAGGGTGGGGGCAATATCCACGGATTAAGGGTCAAGGTTCGAAAGGAATTGGTGCTAGGATGGTTTGGCAGAGTCTGCTGGGTTTACGGTCGAAAGGTTACTGTACTTCCGACACCTGGGGGTTTCCATAATTAGGGGTCGGCATAATAACGAGTATAGTATATTGGGGTCTATATTGGGGTCCCTTATTTTCGGAAACTACCACATGGACAAATCACAACACATTAAACGGTGAAAAACAATTCAGTGGCCTGTGGCGCATTGAAACACTCAAGTTGCAACCCGTCATATTGCAAAAGCCGTTATGTAGACTGGGAAGATATATAATATGACTATGACTATGACTATGATTGTGATTATGATATGATATGATATATAAACTGTATCCACTTGGCCCTGAAGGCCTTGGGCATTATGTTTTCACGACTTCCACGTGGAAGCTAGCGGCAAGCGTTCTTTGCCGCAAACATACACCGTCTCAATATCATTGAAACGGTTTTCCGGAAACCAAAGAAACAAAAGCGGACTACAAATCTTGGCAAATCTTGGATGGTGCCGACACAGCCGGCCGACAAAGAAGCCTGCAACGTTCTTTCCAATGACAAATTCTGAATCCCCATTTTTGCAACATGTGCCACAAAAAGAGACAACCCTCACAGGTAAGCTGACCACACGAACCCAATGCACTGGATACACAGAGATGCTGTAACTCTTCGTTTTCTGGGTTTCAAGTTCTCGGAGACACCATCAAGATCGCAAAGCCATGAAAAAATTGCAAGCCATTTTGAGACTTCATTCATTTGACATATGTCCGCTCCGCATTTGGGGTTCGCGTGACTGTATTCGGCATAAGGTAGCATTCACTTTACTAAGTAGCCCCCTAACGATGGGGTTCCCGTTTGTGTTTTCCACGAGCCCCGCGGCACTGAGAAAACTCTAAGGGTTTGCTTAAAGGGGATGGTCTGGATTCGGTTCAAGTCCTCGAACCAAAAAGATTAAAAAGGGTCTTCCAGCAGCGATCCGACTTTAAAAGCGCGGCCCAAACAAGTTGAAGAGGCTTTCTTGTACAAGATGAGGGCAATAATAGGCAGGCTAGAAAAATCAAGCAACAAGAATCTTGGTTTCCATTCCGCAAATATGTGTACCATGGCGCAAACAGCTACACAACACATAATTCTTTGTAGTTTCTGCTGCGCACTAGAACAATGCAAGCATGTAGCAACAGCACTAACACACAACCCCAAAACAACAAAATAATATGCTTGCACATTGCCGAATGCTTTTGCGTGTGATATGTGCGTTACATCCGCTACGTAAACACTGGACTGCGCATGCATATCTTTATGCAACAGCAATCCCATGGTGCAATGCCAACTTGGATCGAAACTCCAAAACAAAGAATTGCGGCTGCAAAGCTCTGGCGCGCTTACGAAAACTTGTGTAGCAGTCGCAATGAGTAAAGGGGTGACAGTACAAATTCTCTTCGGAAAAGTACGATTATGTCCTAACAAGTTCGGGGCGTACAAACCTGCAACAAATAATCACTCGGCAAAGACGTGACAGTACTAAATCTCCGTCCCTCAAAAACATTGGCTTGATTCCTGCAATGGCCTTCCTTAGCACCTGTTCTGCTATTACCACTGCTACTACTACTGCTGGTAATATCAACATACTATCTACCATTGGCACTACATGCTACATGTCCTACTTAGTACAACCCCCGCCCGTTGCACTTCCCCTTCGCAATACTTCGTAGACCGAGCTCGAAAAACAATCTTGTTGGGGGTATTATTTCTAAATGCAGCATTACTCAAGAAAAAATGAACCGGTTTTGTTTGTTGTTGCACCTGTCTCTTCCGCCCTGAGGCCAGAATCTGGAAGGCTTGGCTTCAGACTGGGCTGGAGCCATGAGGCCTTAAGCTACTATGCCCAAATTCCAAAAGTGCCGGCAGGCTCTCCCCACAAAACACACACGATTCCAACCGCAAATCATCACGAAAACTGCGTTCCTAAAACAACACAAATGGCTACGCCCTTAAGGTCCGTTCCTGAAAGCACGTTCCCAACCGCATGTTTTTGGAAAACAGTCATGGCACGTCATCATTACACTTGGGCCTGAAACTTGTCTGGACAAGGTGAAGCTTGCACAGCGCCCCTGTAGGTAAACCACGCTAGGAAGCCTGCTAGCACCGGAAAACCAAGTCCTCCAGGTTACGTTACACGAAAAAGGGTTCACGTAAAGAAATTGCGGCAGGCGGCACCAAACTAAGATGCGATGATGTCTATGACGCTGCGAGAGTTTCCTTCAATCCAACCAAAAATAGATCCTACGTCAATAGCTATAGGCACCAGTATGTCACATATGGGTACTTAGAGCCTGTGGGAATCAGACATAAGCCCACTTTTTCACGTTTTTGCCTGCTGATTGGGCAAGGCACGAAATTGTTTCCTATAGTAGTCTCTGTATGGTAGTTTCCATAGATAAGGGGACCCCAAAAAAAGGTCATGCCCTGATTCGGAAACTAAAAACCGTGAGTCGGAAACTATAACCCCCTGATTCGGAAGGCAAGAGATTACCCTACCCCCCGCCCTACCCCTATCCCCCACGGCTTCGAGAAGTGTAGTTTCAGTGTAGTTTCTGAATCGGAGACCTTTAGTGTCTGAATCGGGGAGTGTGGTGATGTTTAGTTTCTGAATCGGGACTTTTGGTTTCTGAAGCGGGTATTTCCAATTTCTGAAGAGGGGATGTTGATTTTGGCATCGGGGTTTGTTCCTCAATCTAGACCCTGATACATGACCATCTAACTAATTAGGGGGAGCCCAAACAAGGGACTCAAGATTCTGGGACATCCCCATATGGTCCGATTTTAAACCCAAAGCCCTAAACCGCGCGAGTTCAACTCCCCATAGCCCATGCCCCAATTTCTTCTCAAGCACCAGGGAGACGGCTGAAGTTTTACGAGAATTTCTCAAGAATTTAGGGTTTAGGGGAAAAATAAAGACCCTGATTCCCCCCCGAATCATTATATGCCTCTATAAGATTGGTAAAGGCCCCGCATGGCCCCGCCTTATGAGAACCCCAGATGTTTCAGAGCATAATATACTGCGGCCGTGTATGCCCTGAACGCTCAATAGCCTATGCCCATGGCACCTATACCCTTCTAACCCTAAGCCGTAAATCCTAAGCCCTGAAACCTTAAACCGATAACCCTACAACCCTACAAGCCCTAAAACCCTACAACAATACCCTAAAGCCCTACAACCCCTAAACTCTAAAAAACCCAGACCTAAAGGTCCTTTACTGGCAACCCCAAAGCAGGGAACCCCAAGAATATACTGGGAATGCAAGGAGCCTGGCAGGTATATTCTTCATGATACGTGCCTACTCTATTCTTGGGGATCGCCGTTTGGGACTACCCAAGACCCTAAGCCCTAAATTCCTTCCCTCTTAGAACCTTTTGTCAGGCCGTTACAACCGAAGAGCCCCAGGGTTTAGGTTTAGGGTTCAGAGACTAGGGTTTAGGGTGCAGGGATTAGGGTTTATAGGGATTTAGGTTTTGGAGTTTACGTAGGGTATAAGAATATTCCCCCCCTAAAGGAGAAACACTTGGAAAAACAAAAGGAACACACCCTAAACTCTAAACCCTAAGCCCTTCTGGCCCACGTGAAGCTCGTCTCATAGTTTGGACGAGGTGTTAGGGTTTGGGCCTTGAGGGTTTTGAGGTTCAGAAGTTTAGGGATACCAAAGCGGTACTTAATTTTGGAAACTGCCCATATGAGTAATCTTTTTTTGGTGGTTGAACCTAGTAAGATTACATTCCTTTTATACAATACTATACCCCAGAAGGAGGATATAATCTTACTCTCTATACTGGGTACCATAGTATCCCCAAATAAAATACTACTCAATTTGGGAACTACAACTCCTAGTATCCCCCTTAATAACCCCTATAGTACTCCCCTATATATTCACCTATATACCCCCCTTTAAGGAGTTTAGGCCCTAAACCCTACACCCTAGATCCTAAACCCTAAGCCCTAAATGGTAGTTTCCCAAAATTAGGGGACCCTAATATAGACCCCAATATACTATAATCCCTATTATGGGGGCCCCCAAAAAGGGTACCCCTAATTTTGGGAAATTACCACCAAATAATCCCCTATATCAACCCTAAACCCTAAACCTTAAACCCTAAACCCTAAACCTTAAACCCTAAACCTAAACCCTAAACCTTAAACCCTAAACCCTAAACCCTAAACCTTAAACCCTAAACCCTATTATGCACACAGGTGAAAGCCTCGGCGTGCATTGTCCATCGACCTCACGGCGCTTAAGGATTTAGGGATTTAGGGATCTAGGGGTTAGGGTTTAGGATTTAGGGATTTAGGGTTTAGGGATTGGGGTTCTGAGGCGTTTTGGGTTAAGGAGTTTTAGGATTCGGGTTTAGGGATTTAAGGAGGGATTATACGTTTAGGGTTCAGGGCCTCAGGGTTCAGAGGTCAGGGTCAGTTGAGTGGTGTTTCGATTTAATTCGTAGTTGTTCGTAAATTTCTTCTGCTGAATTACTGCAACCTTAATTACGAGGAATGGAGTTTCATCCCGAAAGGTCCAGGCAGCCAAATAGTAGGGTTTTAGGTAGCGAAAGCCATAGTATCTGGCGGCTAAAGCACCCGTACTTCGGTATTTGGACCCTCTGTAAGCGGTTTAGGGTTATAGTCGCCCTTAAGTAGATAGAATATGGGGTATACAGGATTCTTATTATAATCTACCCAAAGCCATATTCTATCTACTTAATTAAGGGGGACTGTAAGGTTTTAGCCTAAGCCCCTAAACCCTAAACCCTAAACCCTAAACCCTAAACCTTCCTGAGTACCAGGTGGAGTCCTCTCAGAAGTCGGGACCGAAATGGGGCCCAAAAACATGCGACCCGTCATGTTTTAACAAGAGGTCTCCAGCGATCAGGGCATTTGGGCCTCTCAAAAACTAGGGGTACCTTGTTGGTAAGAGGGATTATGGCTTATGAGGGTCTAAATTGCAGTTGCCCTATATTGGGAAACTACCATTTTGGTTCTTCCAAATAGGTTAATATATACTGGCCCTGAAGAATCGTGCGGTACTCATGGAGTCCTCATTTAGGGAATTGTGGTAGCCTAAATCCCCCGGACCCTCACCCCGGAAAGGTCCACATGGAGTTCCACATTAACTCGTTTGATGAACGGCTAGCCCTTAAAAAGATAAGCATGTGCCCTGGCTTAGGGTTGGAGGCGTCTGGGTCTTTGGGCTTCATGACTGTAGGAGTTGTCTTAGAGGTTAGGTCTATATACGTTGACCTCCGAAGTATATGGAAAAATGTTTTCTTGACTATGGTTAAATGTTCTGAGCCATTGATTTATGCACTTTTGAGGTCCAGGACCGTAAACCCTAAACCCTATCATTGACCCTAAACCCTAAACCCTAAAATCATCATCATCATCATCATCATCATCATCATCCCTTCGGCTCAGGGGTCAGGAGCTGCAGCTCAAGGTGGGGATCTCAACGAACCTGGTTTAGGGTTTAGGGGCTTTGGGCTTAGTACGGCATGCAGGCCTTAAAACTTAAAACAGAACATTGGTGTTGTGGGTTCTTTCATGGCAGTATGCGGGTTTCTGGGACCCAGAACCTGAAATCCACATGGCCAAAACGTCAGTCGCGAGCTCAAAAGCAACAACACTCGACCCTGACATGAAACGGCCCCTACCCTGCTGTTTCTGACTGCGCCACCCATGACATGTGGGCTACTGCAAGGCATGTTTCACATAAGCAAGTACAACGTGTTTCATGTTAGGCCAGACATGCTGCGGTACCATAAGAATATTTCCGCTGGAAAAAAATCCAGATGGCCTGAAAGTCCTGATTACGATTTAGGGTTTAGGGTCTAGGCTTTTGGAGTTTGGAGTACCCTGAACCTAAAACCCCAAACCCTTAGAGTTTGGAGCGTAGGGTTGACTGGATTACGACCACATTCAAGCAGTTTGCCTGCGTGCTCCCGGGCAGGCAGACAGTGCATCCCCTTGTAGCCCACCTGGAACCTGTATGTCCATCCTTTGGGGAGTTCGGTCCTATACTTAAGTTGGCAATTGATGTGGTATGCTCGAAGAAGGTCGGAAATCGAGGGTCCAGGCAAAGCAGCCCTCTAAACCTCTCTGCCCCGAACCCTAAACTCTAAACCCTAAACTCTCAAACAATATACCCTGAACCCCTACACCTCTAGACTCTCAACCCCTACACCCTGAACCCCTAAGCCACTAAACTCTAAACCCCTACATCCTACACCCTTAAACCCATGAAATTTAAACCCCTACACCATAAACCTCCCAAAGCCCCTAAACCCCAAAGCCTCTACACACGAAATCGCTGAACCATGAACTTGGTAACCAAAGGAGACCTTAGAAGTACTGTAGGCAGGTCTGAGGAATCGCAACGGCCTTCATCCCGTCTTTTGGGGGTAGGCTTTAGGGCTGAGGGCTTGAGGTTTAGGCTTTTAGGGTTCAGGGTTTCGGGGTTTAGAGTTTAGGGGCTTAGGGGTTCAGGGTGTAGGGTTCAGGGTATTGGGGCGGTATTCTGGAAATTTCAAGGTACCAGGTATCACGGAAAACGACATCTGCCTTGTCAAGCCATACAACTCCAAAACCCTAAAACCACCAAAACCTTGAACCTCCCTGATGCCCAAAACACCCTAAACCATAAACCCTATCAAAAAAAACAACCTAAGCCTAGGTTAAGGTTTAGGGTTGAGGGTTTAGGGTATCAGAAGCAAACTTAGCCCTAAACCCTAAGCCGCATGGAATTCTGCGCCGGCCTCCCTTGCCGCCATGCAAGTGGTCCGACTTGCTGTAGTGTAGAGGCTAGTAGGGTTTAGGGGTTTCGGGGTATAGCCATACTACAGTTCTATCATGCCGGTTGTAAGGCCATACCATTGGCAACTCTTCCGGCTTCTACGTTACATTGTTTAGGGGTTTGGGTTGGGTTTGGGGTTTAGGGCTTGTCGGATTAATGCTTTGGGGTGTTGATCTGGGTTCGGACTGAGGATTGCGGACGTGGATGTTCCCTCTAACGCTTGCATCCCAAGGTTCAGGAGATTATGTTTGTGCAGGGCGTGGGTTCTGTAAGCTTGCCGGTTCAGCTTCTGTGCTTTAGGGTTTCGGGTTTAGTGTGTTTTCGCTGAGGCATTTGATTGTCGCTATGTCTTTGCGCCTCCTTGCCTGAAATGTCTGCGGATCGGTTTAGCTTTTGAGGGCTTCAAACCATGCACCCTACCGTACCGAAGGCTAATTTGAAAGCCATTTAGAAAGGGACAGCAGTCGGCAAAGGACGTTCAATGTCAGTTTGGGGGTCTTTGAGCTTGAGTGCAGCCTGCAAATGCCGCAAACCCCGAACCCTTAACCTTTAATCCTTCAGAGAGGGCCACGTCTGGATCACGCGGTGTAGAGTGTGGGGTTTAGGGATTAGGGATTTAAGGGAACGTCCTTCAGCAGTCTGGAAACCTGGAGCTGATGCAACGGCCAAATTACCACTGGTTCAGGGCTTGAATATTTGGGGCCTAGGATTTTCTAGACCTTGATTTCTAGTACAACTGGTAGTTTCCCTAAATGGGGGAACCCAATATAAACAACAAAGCACTAAAATCCTTTTTGTCAGGACTCACCCAACAATACCCCTAAACCCTCAACCCTATAGGCCTGAACCCTCAACCCTAAACCCCATATAGCACCTGTACTCCGCCCCAAACTTCCCCTAAATTTGGGAAGCGCCCCCCCCCCCAAACCCCAGTTTGCTGCGGTTAAAAGGTTTGGGATTAGGGTTTTGGACTTAGTGTTTATGGTATATGGTTATAAGGTTTAGGGTACAGATGGGTATACCTAGAGCAACCGCTGTCCCTAATAACAAAGGACTTGGTACCTGAGTAGTTTGGCGACTTTACTCTTTACGGGACTAATTAGCTTACTGTAGCCCTCAACCCACAACCCTGAACCCTAAATCCTGAGCCCGAACCCGGTAGGGGTTAGGGCTCAAGGTTTGAGTTTAGTATTTGGGTGCCTGGGGGGGATCCAGGAGCCTGTAGCCAGCCCGGAACCTGCCCTGCTATCCTTGAACCGGTTTTCGGTTTAAGCTTTAGGGCTGAGGGTTTAGGATCCAGGGTTTGGGGTTTAGGGTGTAGGGCTTAGGCCAGTTCCCTTTCAAACCTATAGCCCAATGCAGGCAATTCCTAGCGCCTGATGTCCAGACTGTTAGCACTTTGTGCAGACCTGAATACCCTAAATTCTTCGGACTCAGTGGTTCCTCTTTGCGATCTGATGGAAATGTACCAGTTCATATGCTTCATCAGTGCTTACAAAAGCAGACATTTGGCTGCTATATCCGCCAATAGCCTAATGTAGGGGTTGCTGTTAAGGAACTTAATTTAAGTGACTATATTGGGGAAACCCTATCATTTACTATATGTACCCATTATGGTAACTTAATTTAAGTTCCTTAACAGCAACTGAGTAATGTAGGGGTTTTGGGTTTTGGGAGCCCCCCAAACCTGAAAGCTGCGGGACAAACCCATCAGCGCTCGCCGTACCGCTAAACATCTGGGGCAGCCGTAATGCCACTCTTGCAAGCATATGAGCTATGGTGTAAACTCCTTAAAAGGGGATTTATAGGGGATTATATAGGGGACTACTATAGGGGGATATTAAGGGGGATACTAGGAGTTTAGACTATAGCTCATATAGGACACATCACAAGCTATTATGGCACACCGAACCCCAAACCCTGCACCCGAACTGGGTTATTCTCAAAATTGTGGGCCCCTCTTGGTTCTAGAATATATTAGGGCACCTAATACTTAGGGTTACCAAACTGGGACCCTGAGTTTGGGAACTACCCATGAATAGTATAGCGTAGGGTGTCTCAAATAGACCCTAAACCCTGAACCCTAAACTCTAAACCCTAAACCCTGAACCCTAAACCCTGAACCCTAAACCCTGAACCCTAAACCCTGCACCCTGAACCCTGAACCCTACACGCTACAACCCTCAGCCCTAAAAACCACAGTCTTTTTCATGCCCGATACGCCATCGGCCAACTTCTCGCCAGACCAGTTCGCTGCTTGCCATGGTCCTGGCTATCAAGGAATACAACCCCGATATAACCCTAATAGAACCCGAAGATAACCCCAATACAACCCTAATATAACCCTAAAATAACCCTAAAATAACCCCAATATAACCCTAACATAACCCCAACATGTAACCCTAACATGTTTGTCATTCTCCCTTGCAGTACCAGCTACCACAATGGGCAATAGGAGTTACAATAGCCCCTGAATAAGATCCCTTTGAGGACAGTTGCTGTAAGAGGAAATGACCTAAGGAGTGCGCGGTGGTTGTTCAAACTACCTGCCCCCCAAAAAACCATGAGGAATGTCCCCTTATTTGTCAGAATCTCCCGTGACTGGAGTGTATTCTGAATGGTCCCTGCTTCCAAAGGACCGGTAGAACAACCCTAAACCCTGAACCCTAAACCCTAAACCCTGAACCCTAAACCCTGAACCCTAAACCCTAAACCTTGAACCCCCTACATCCTTAGAACCCCTCACAGGGTAGATCATCCCGAAGAGCTACAGCTCCCTACAGTTACCCCCAGTGACCCCCCCTGGCACAAACGAGCCAGGATGACCGCCCCCACCAAACAAATAGGAGGGGTATTGCTAGGAGACTCTAAACCCTAAACCCTAAATCCATAACCCTATTTACCCTGCTAACCATAATAACCTTATCAACCCTAAACTTAAGCCCTAAAACCTGGCTCTGAAATACGTAGCACCCAAAACCTTTCACCTCTCCAGGGAATCCCCTGAGGACCCGGCCGCAAGCATCTGCGCGGGCGTGACGCCCCACTGGTCCTGCTGTTGCACGTTCGCTCCTGGGATTTCTTCAGAGGCTCTCTTTAAAGCGGGATATCGGACATGATTTCTAGGGTTTAGGGCTTAGGGATAATGGAAAAGAACATGACATGGAAACTAGTATTTAGGGTTTAGGGTCTAGGGATAGTGGAAAAGAAAATGGAAACTACTATTTAGGGTCTAAGGTTTAGGGTTTAGGGTAGGAGGGTCCCTTTATTGGCTTGGGACCCCGATAGAAATGGCCTTGTCCATGTTGAGAAGTATGGTGGGTGGGGATGTTGATTGTAGAATGTTGAGCGTAGGCGTAGCCTTGAAATCCTGAATGGTAAACCGTGTAAAAAACAAAACCGTAAATTCAAAACCTAAACCCTCATCGTTTAAACCCTGTCGTGAATCTTGGGATGCTTCGGGCCAGCGGGTGGCTAGGCAATAGTGTCCCTAAAGATGAACGAAACCTGGCTCAGGGATTAGGGAGCACTTACCTTACTATGGGTGAGTAGGGAATGAAGGAATATTATCCCTATAAAATGCCTATACCCTATACAGTACCCTAAGGGTCCAAGGACCCAAATGATCGGGCTTTAGGGCCCGAATACCATGAATATTATAATATTTGGTACCTAAAGCCCCGTTAGTTGGGTCCTTGAACCCTTAGGGGTATATTCCCATATTCCCTACTTAATCCCTATATAATCCCTATATTCTCATATTCCCTGCTGACCACCAGTAAGTCATGCTATTTTAAGGTTTAGGCTCCAGGGGCCGCTCTCTTGACCTGCACACCCCTCCCAAAGACCTAAAGCCCGAAAGCATGCAACGTTTAGGGTTTAGTGTATTGGGTTTAGGGCTTGGAGTATTAGGGTTCAGCGTTTTGGGTATTAGGGTTTCGGGTTTAGGTTTTAGGTATTAAGGTTTAGGATTTAGGGCTTAGGGTACCCTATGCCTCGAAACACTTAACCCGCACACACCCAAAACCCAACCCTCCCGAAAACCACCATGCAAACATGACAGGACAGCCGTCTTTGTAGGGTCCCTCTTTGCGCTCCACATGCTAGCTTCAAGGCATAAACGGATATATACATATATACATATATACACGCACACCCTTTTCCCTATTTCTACACTCCTGTACATCCCTACAAATGACATGTATCCCTTTATACTGACCACTCGACCCCCAAAAGCCTCGCATGTTACTTGAAGAGTGCGAACCGGGCACGAAACTCCAGAAGGAGCTTCACCAACTCATCATGGAGTTTCCTCAGCTCGAGCCCCGCAAGGTTGGGGTAACATAAGTTTCTAGGACATAAAGAAAAGGGCTTAGTATGATCAAATGGATAGGAATGTAATTAGAACATGGAAAGTGGGCTGATAAACAAGTTGTTTGGAGCTGTATGTAGGTGCTGAGAGAATTCGAACAGGGTTGGAGGGGCATGTACGGAAATCATATAAGAACTCTAATTGAAGGCGGATAATATTGGTACGCAACGATTTACGGTTCACGATTACTCCATGGCGTCCTATGCCACCGGGGTTAAGGTTTTCGAGTTCAGGGGTTCAGGGTTGAGGACTTGTTGCTGGAGTTTAGGGCTTAATTTGGGTTCAGGGATCAAGGCTGGGCTAAACTGCAGAGGACTCAGATAAGGTCGATGACAAACAGCACTTCTTAAGTGTGATAGAGTCCTGACTAAGGATACCCCTACACTCTAATTAAGCCCTCAACCTAATTACACCCTAAAACCAATCAGCAGTAAACCCTGTATTATCCCGGTAGTTAGCCCAAGGACACATTCCCCAACCCCTATAAAAAGACACCTAAGCCCTGCCTACATCGAACTCCAAAAACAATGCCTGCATCAAGCGTGTGTGGGGGTGTGGTTAAGAGCCAGATTTTTTCGACTCAGGGCTGAGTTTTTTTTCTCTGCCTCTGCCTCAGCCCTTAACTCCTCAAACCCTCAACCCCGAACCCTATAAACCCTGTAAACCCAAAACCCCAAACCCTAGACCCTAAACCCTACACCCCAAACCCCAGACCCTAAAACCCTAGACCCTAAACCCTAGACCCCAAACCCTACATCCCTGCAAACAACACTGAACCCCAACCGAGTCTCCACGAGGCCCACCAAAGTGGCGACCTCAGGTCCTCCTCTGCGAGATTGACCTCTTCAAGTTAGGGGCCTTGTATGGTAGTTAAGGGTTTACAGATTTAGGGTTTAGGGATTTAGGGTTTAGGGTAAAATTATGGTGCCCATTAGGGTAATATTAGGGTTATATTGGGGTTATATGGGGGATAATGGAAAAGAAAATGGAAACTACTATAATGGGCTATATAGGGATTATACGGTATATGGGTGGTTGTCTAAATTCTGGTCCCTTTTGGGGTCCCTACTATAATACGGCCCCTAGTATTTAGGGTACCCGAGTTTAGGACTTAGGGATCCAAATAGCCCAATGTAGGTAATATTTACAGACTTCAGGGCCCAATGTAGGTATTATTTGTATACTTGGATCCCTAGGGAAATTAGGGGCCTTGTATGATAAATGGGTGGTTGCCAAAATTATGGTCCCTTTTTGGGTACCCTAAATATTAGGGGCCGTATTATAATAGCGACCCAAAAAGGGACCATAATTTTGACAACCATCCATATGAGCTCCGGACTAAACTTAGGTTGGGGGGGACCTATTAAGGTGTATACTACAAATCTAATCCAGGGCTTATATGGTGTACCCCTAGGTCCCTATGGTATATCACGTGTTTTAAAATGAAATGGAATCACAAATCAAATTAAACAGAAGCCAGGGTTATGTAGGGATGATCGCCCTCCCGCCATGTTTAGTTGCGAGACCCCCCCGCCACACTCGCAACATGAATTATTCCAACAAAGATATGCCATAGCCTTTGCCAAGCTTGCTTGCTGGTTCTCAGTGGGAATAAGGAAGATAGAATATTATGGGGGTTCTATAAGGATTACAACCCGTTACTCTCTGCCAAGAACCGAAAATTTGAGGCCTAGCAGCCTGAGGTATACAAGGCCCCAAACTAAAAACATCTGCAGGTCTGACGGTAGGTGCATCGGGTAATTTCCCCTTCATTAACAATTCTCACATCGAGTAATAGGAGTTATAATTGTCCCTTCCTAAGAAATCTTGAAGGACAGTTACTGTAATGGGGAATAATCCAAGCAGTACATCTCCTCTTCCTGCCATGAACAATCTCTGTGAGCGTGGTTCCTATTACTGAGAATGTCACTACCATGGCTGCCTGCTTTGACTTCAGAAGCCTGGGAGCCCAACACCTCCCCAAAAAACACCCATGAAACTCATTCTTGAGCCCCAGCAAAAACTGTAAATCATGGGCATCGAGTTGAAGGTTCAGGGCCCTAAACCCGAAACCGCGCTGCGCAAAAGTAAAACAATCCCTGTGTAAAATGACGGGATTGCCCACCTCAGCTTTGGCATGAAGGAGCACCCGACACACAGCCACATGCCCCTCCTGGCCAGTTTCCAAATTGGGGTACCTTTTGCGGCCCGGTATTTAGGGGAACTACCATATCTCTGGGGATCCATGTCTGTAAACAATACCTACATTGCGTCCTGACGTCTATAAACAATACCTACTTAAACATTGTCAAATGCTCTGTCTTTGTGCCTACTACTGTCTTGGGACGGAAATGGCCAGGGTGACGCTCTTGTGGGTTCAAGATCATCAGTGGGTCTTAGGGCATACTGTTGAAGGTTTTGAGTTTAGGGCTTAGGGTTTGAAGGTTAGGGTTGAGGATTTAGTGTTCAGGAGTCAGGGTTTACGTCTCAGGGTTTCGGGCTTAGGTGTGGCCGGAGGTTTAGGGGCGGGGAGACTGCATCTCAGTCATGATGAAAGGATGCATAGCGGTTAAGAGTTTAAGATGTAGGGCCTAAACCCTAAACCCTACCAACTCAGTAAGGGTGAGGCAAGACTTCTAGCAGCCATATAGGCTTCTCCACTGCCATTAATCCCAAGCCCCTAAGCTCAAAACCCTCCAAAACCCAAGACCTATAGTGCCCGTCAAGTAGACAGAATATAGGGTTTAGGGTTTAAGGATTAGGGTTTAGGGTAATAGTCCCCCTTCAGTAGACATAATATGGGGTATCTGGTGATAATGGAAAAGAAAGCGAATACTACTATTTAGGGTTTAGGGTTCAGGGTCTAGGGATATGTATGCAGCCTACCCCACGCTCTAAACCCTAAATCCTAAATCACCTATCCTATTGATAAATACAACAGGCAGGGAGCTAGAAACCTGCTGCACCCGTTGCTCCTGCTCGTGCGCCTCGAGTTGGCGCTGCTGGAGCCGCTGTTGCGCCTGGTGCGCGGCTTTCTTTTCCGGAGCTGCATCTCGTGCGCGTGTTGCAAGCGCAAACGCTCTAGCTCGTGCTCTTTCTCAGCAAGCTGCTGCGCGTGCATCTGTCATTCATCCGCAAGCTGGTGCTCCAGCTCAGCTTGCTGCTGTGCGTGGAGCTGGCGCTCTTGCTGTTGCTCGCGCTCTGATAACCCGCGCTCATGCCAGAAGCCCACAAGTGCATGATTGTGGTTTAGGGTTTAGCGTTTGGGGTGACCCTGAAAGTAGGTCCAATAATAGCCTACAACCCGGAATTTTAGTCCACAAGGACATTATTCTACAAAATTCTGGGGTTCAGGTCGAGGATAACCCACCAACCCAAATCAAAGCAAGCACTGTTCACTGAAGCTCCCAAACCCCCAACCTTAACACAATGAATTGGGGAGTCCGGCCCCTCCTTGTCCTTTGGCAGGGCGCTCCTATAAGTGGATTGATGGTCAGGAATGTTAAATAAAAAGTCCTATAAAGTAGAAAGTTTCTGAACAGCTGAGCATTGCCTTCTAGTTCCTTTACATATCGACATACATATGAGCTACATAGTCTAAACTCCCAGTATCCCTCTTCATAAGCCCCTACAGTAGTCCCCTACATAATTCCCTATATAACCCTCTCTAAAGGAGTATAGATTATAGCCTCATATCTCCAGGGGCCCAAGATGGTTGTGTAGAAGCCTGAAGAACTATCAATTTAAAACCCTGCCCGTATATTCAGGCCGCTACCTTAGCCCAATTCTGAGGACCCTAAACCCCAAATTCCAACCCTAAAATCCTCACCCCTTAATCCTAAACGGCCCCAGACCCCAAAACCCCAAACCCTCATGCCCCTAAACCCTAAACCCTTGAACCCTAAACCCTAAACCCTTAACCCTAAAAACCCTAAACCCCTAACCTCCGAGAAAGATCCATGTCCCTCCTCTGCCGCGAGGCAGAGCGGAGTCCAAGACTCAGTATCAAGGTTTAGGGTTTTTTAAGCTTATTGTGGGGTTTAGGGTTTAGGATTTAGGGTTTAGGGTTTAGGATTTAGGGTTTGGGATTGAGGGTTTTTAAGCTTATTGCAGGGGCTTAAACAAAGACTGCCCATGTGTTTAGGGTTTAGGGATTTGGGACGAGGGTTAGGAATTAGGGTTGAGGGTGTAGGGGTTGCAAGGCCTCGGGCTTAATATGGTGTAGTTGAATTTCGGGTTTAGGGGCCTGAATCGTTGCAGATAATGTGAGACCAAAGGGACAAGACATGGAAAATCAAACGCACGCTGGCATTGTGGAGGGTTTAGGTAGGGATTGCCATGCTGGGGCCTGTTTGGCAAGAGGGTTTTGGGGTGAACGCGGACCGAATTCAGATCGTTAGCTGCAAACAAATGAGAGCTTTCACGGGTTTTGAGGAAGATGATGCTATAGCTATACCAGAGTCATAACGGTGAATCATTGAGGTGCACCCTCAACATGGAAACCATAACACCCTTGTCTAAAAGGAAGTAATCTTCAGAGGGTCCGATTGGTGTTCCATGCGACTGTCGGGGGGGGGAAGTGCAGAACGTCTTAGGATTTGAGAGCTGGGAAGTTAAGAGTTCACAGGGGTGCAGGGTTCAGAGCTTAAGGTTACATCTTCGAGGTCCAGAAAGACAGCATGTAGACAATAAGGGCAACAAGAGCCACAGCTCTAAATGAAAACGCTGTCTACACCCAATGCCGCTAGATGATGGAACTGTCCTTTCTTTGTGACCTGCCCATTTGTGAAATGCCAGTATGGAAACCGCAAACAGTAACAACTTTGATTACTATACCATCATCATTGCCATTAGCATGAATCTTATCAGTACTATCTGTCGTAGTACTAGGGGTAGTGGTCATAGAGGTAGTAGTATATAATAGAGTAGTAGCAATGGTGATAGTCTTCAATAGTAATAGACCCTAAACCCTGAACCCTAAACCCTAAGCTCGTAAAAAAGCCCCTCGATTGCTGCGTGCGTCGGAGGCGCATCATCGTCTATTGCGTCCACGGCGGCGTTTGCCGCCAACAGGAGGCTACAGGCCTCCGCGGCGAAAAACAATGGGGTTTGGGCTTCAGGTGTTAGAGACTACTAGGGTGTAGAGACTTCAAGGATGTAGGTTCAGGGCTCAGCGGGTCGGGTGTATGTAGTGTTTGAAGGGTTAGGGGTTCAGGGGCATCATGTCGCATAAGCCCCATACCCTAAACCCTTCAACGCTTACACCCTATAGCTTCTTACCCTTAAACCCTCAACCATATGGTAGTTTCCCAAAATAGAGGGACCCCAATATAGACCCCCAAAATACTACAATCCTTACTATAGGGACCCCCAAAATGGCAGCCCTAATTTTGGGAAACCCCCATATACCCAACCCAGACTACGCATGAGGCCTAAGAAAGGCGCAACGGTTGCTGAAGCTCGGAAGAAGAGGATTGAGGCTGTCAGGGAGGTAATGGACTCAAGAGATGAACGCGCCTTAGGGTTCAGGATTTAGGGCTTGCGGCTCAGGGTTTAGGGTTTAGGTTTAGGGCTTTAGGTTCAGGGTTCAGGATTTAGGGCTTACGGCTCAGGGTTTAGGGTTTAGGGTTCAGGGCTTAGGGTTTAGGATTTAGGGCTACCAGGAACCACAAGCAAAACAGGTGGTATACCATAACTAGGAGCACCCAAATAACCATCAAATCACTATCATCCCAAACCCTAAATAGTAGTCTCCATTTTCCATTATCCCAAAATAACCCCAATATAACCCTAATATTACCCTATGGTTATAAGTTAGGCACCCAAAGCCTCGGACTCCGCACCTAGAGTGGCCAGCGTTGGGACCCCCACCGCCGGCAAAAGCAGTTTAAAGAGGCTTTGCAAACAGTTCTCGATCCCCCTGATCGATCCATGAAAAAGTAGCTGAACGAACCTGTTAAACAAAACTGAATGGTCTTTATTAACCGCCGAAAAATAATGTAAAACATCAATTCTTAAACAAAATTCCTCAAGCAGCGAGATTTTTATGAAACCGCAAAGATTTCAAATAGATGTGACTTCAGAGGCACCTCAAGAAAAATCTGCGCATCACCCGAAAAGCTTGAGGTATCTTTGAACAAATATCAGGGTTGGGGGTGGGGGGTCTAAGTTGGCTGGTGATACAGGGTCATTGAAGTGGGAAAAATATGCGCAATCCCCAAATTACCCTAAACCCTGAAACCCTAAACACTAAACCCTAAGCCCCAAGCCCTAAACCCTCAACCCTGAACCCTAAACCCTACTCTAATCAGAACCTAAGAAGGTCCAGACCATAGACCTCAATGGGTGTAGTGTGTGGCTATGAACTACCTAACCACACCGCTTTATACTATTCATTTGGGCTGATTTAGGGTTCTGTACGGTTGATCACTGCGTACCTTATGGCCTGAACCCTAATCTAATGAGCATGACCTCCCCCAACTGGGCCTTTTCTGTCCTTTTGTGGTTTGCGGTTCAGGGTTTAGGGTTTAGGGCTATTTGTGAAGGTCTTTATAAGGGTCCAGGTTACTGAGGAGGGGGGTTCTAGAGCTCCAAATCCAAAAGCCTCAAGAAGCTTGTGCCAAAGCAGAGCACCTTCTCTCTCAGCTCTTACACTAGATTATAGTCCCCTTAAGTAGATAGAATATGGGGTTTATGGGGATCTTGTTATAAAATACCTAAAGCCAGATTCTATCTACTTAAGGCGGAC
>CAJNIZ010044979.1:0-19503 GCA_905231905.1 Symbiodinium pilosum
CAAATCCTAAGCCCTAAATCCCAAACCCTAAACCCCAAACCCCAAACCCTAAGCCCCAAACTCCAAATCCTAAACCCTAAACCCCAAACCCCAAACCCTAAACCCTAAACCCTTCGCCCCAACTCAAGGCTTGACAAGGTGCACAAGCAGTGCCTTCTTGGATCGGTCGCGCCGCGGCGAGGGCGACTCGGGCGCCGCCATGGCAGGAAGGGGAACCAAGGGGCCCCAAGATGTGAGGTCCTTGAACCTAGAACCCCAAGTGCCCTTGAGTGGGGGATAACAATTTGCCGAATAAGGGCCGCAAGATCTTAGGTCCTTGAACCTAGAACCTCCAAGTGCTCTCAGGTGGGGGTTATAATAAGGTCCCGAATGGTGGGTACTCAGGCTTCAATAGTGGATAGTTGGAGAATCTGGGAAGGAATTCTTTAAGAACTCTGACTAGTTTGACATCTGAGTATGACAGAAAGTGAAGGAGTAAAGGACAGCCTAGGTAGCACAGCTCCGCGGCTTTTACACTATTCCGACGCCCCAGACCTAAACCCCAAACCTCAATTTTAGGCTTGAGCTTGCCCACCTGCAGAAACCTTGTGCTTTCCATGCTTCCTGTTTCTCTTGTCATATTTTTGTTTGACTCTGAGTTCCTGAATGGCAGAATTTTTTGGGTCTTGATATCTCTTCGAAATGCGAGCACAGTGCGAGCCAGAAGGCCGCGGACGTACAGGCCTTGTGAGGGTCGCCTTGTTTGTTTCCTGCCATATCGCATAGCTAAGGCTTGTAAAGCTAGACTATGCTTGCAGAGTTTAAGACACAAGGATGTTATCTAGACTCGTAATCAGAAGTTTCACGAGGGAGGGAACAAAAAACCTGAGCCATAGTCTGAACTCCTAGTATCCCCTTCCAATAACCCGTATAGTAGTCCCCTATATAATCCCCTATAAAATCACCCTTTACGGAGTTTAGACCCTAAACCCTAGGCCCGAATTAATGGGGTTGTACAATCTCTGATATAAGCCCCCTTTGAAGAGTTTAGACTACAGCTCACCTGACTACAGCTTGGATGCCTGGTACCTGTCCGTGGCTATCACCAGCGGTCCGACTCCTGCCTGCTATCACGCAAGCTCAAGTCAAAAATTCGAGTATCCCCCTTCATCATAAGCCCTATACAAGTCTCCCTGTATAGTTCCCTGGTTCCCTATATAACCCCCTTTAGGGAGTTTAGACTATAGCTCACCTGTGCTGGTACAACTCTGTTGACTGCCATCATTCGGGTCTTGCCATCATTACTGTATTGCTGACTCGTGACGGCATGATCCTACCCTCAACGGACATGGGACGTCGCATAGTCCTCTTGCAAAAGGAAGGTAGTTGATGTGATCCTTTCGGAGGTTCGGTGTCCATGTGGGGAAGGGCGGCGCTATTGGCATTTGTGTTCTGACCCCCCACCAAAAATTTGGGTAAAGTTCGTGCTCATACAGAAGGTTGTAAAAAAGAGTGCCGTTGGCCTCAGGGGTATGCAGGGATGACAAGGTGGTTTTAGGGGTCCGTCTCATGGAAGCCATATAGGGATAATCCTTGCAAATTGATGGAGAAGATCTTGCAGCTCTTGATATACCTTCTATACCCTAGGGTTTCTCGTTTCTTGTGAGTCTTAGGTGATGCAAACGTTCCTCCACCCACCAAATAAGCATCATACAGTCTTAGCCGCTAAGCCCCGAAATCCTTAACAACCGAGACCCCGAACTCAAGCATCGCAATTCTTAAGACTTGGGGGGAACAACTCCCGACATCCACACAGCCCAAAGCATGTACTATTCATGGATTTTCTGGCCGGAATAGGTATTAATGTAGGACACTCGGGTCCAGATTAAGTACTGTTCATGAATTTTAAGGTCAATGCAAGTACTGTTTACAGACTTTAGGACTTGAAGGCCAAAGTGAAATTTCCTTCAATGATGCAGGCAGTTTACAAGTCATCTCATGCATCTAGGAGATGTCTGGGTTGAGGGTTTAGTATTTGAGCTAGGGCCTATAGAGTTTAGTTCCAAAACGCGAAATCGGCTAAACGATGCTGCCTGGTAAAACCTACAACCCTAAACCCTAAGCCCCTAAACCTCTAAACCCTTAAAACCCTAAACCCCCCTAAAACCTAGACCCCTAAACCCCTAAACCCAAAACCCCACCACCCCTATACCCCGACCCCAAACCCTGAACAGAGCCTCAATAAGGGCTTTGACCCACCTTTGGAGGCTCTCGTCGGTCTCTGCCTGGCAGGGAACCCTGGAAAGTAATGGGGCAAGGGTTTAGGGTTTAGGGTTTGGGGTCTCTGGGTTTAGAGCTTACGGCGTAAGGCTTAACATGCTTACCTGTAGCACTAGGAGCTTGTAGTGGATACTCGGCTGGATAGAAAATAGGAAATCAAATGGAAGCCGAGCTTGGAGAGGGGTTCATATTGGACAATAAGAGGGCTTCGGTAACCTTTGCAGCCAAGAATTGGGACCCTATTGTGCTCATGTGTGTGGCATAGGGTCGTAATCTGGGGCGTTGGGGTTGCTAGAAATCCCCTACTCACATATGGGAGTTCTAAAAATATTGATTTTGTTGCGGTAAGAAGGGTCCCTCATGAAGCACTAGATTAGCGTGAGGGTTGTCTTTGGGAAATTTCGTCAAATTTCGACTTCTTCCCCATGAATGGGAGCTCGCCGCAGGTAAGCATCATAATTTTCGAAGCCTTCTCTAGGAGCGGCAGATTAGAATTATGGCTGCAAGATAGGCGGGAATCTGACTACTCGGAGGGTCAGGGGGACTTAGTAACTAGGTTAATAATGGGGAAAATTGGGGTTACTATATTTGTTATAGGGGTTATTAAAAGCTACTTACTAAGTCTCCCTGACCGTCCAAGTACACTTAGAAAGACAACAGCATCCAGTTCAACAATCAACACATGTCCTGCAGGCTTAGCAGTTAGTGTCCAGGGCTTAGGGTTATGAATTTTGTGCTTAGAAGACACCCGCAACCACGCTTAGCTGCTTTAAGTTTTAGGAGGTATGGGCGGGGGTAACTAGTACTAAACAATAGGTAACTGGGGTTACATGTGCTGTGTGCTATAACTAACGATAGCTCATTGCCGTGAGCAATCTGCAACGCAGAGTAGCTCTTAACATGTAGGCATATTGCTAGACATAAGCACTAAGCCCTGAACTCAAACCCTAAACCCTGAGCCCTTAATTAGAGAGGGGACTGGCAGGTGTTACCTGGTTGAAACTTGATCCCCTGCCCTACCTGAGCTCCTACAAAGGTTCTGAAACCAAGCACAAATCTTGTCCCATGGGTCCAAGTCTAATTATAGAAGCCTGCGCAAAATCAACAGCAGTATCTTCGTAATCCTTACATAGCTGCAGCGTAATATACCTCAAAGCTCTGATCTAATTACGTGGCACATGCTGTGGAGGCGAGTGGGTGTTTGTACAACTGCTTCGAGACCTGGGTATATACTAACTATCAAATACTTTGGTGCTTTGGGTGGACAGCAGCTAGCTACAGATCTTCCTTACATCTCTCCTACGTTTGATACATTTGAGACAACCCCGCCCACAATTGCTGCAAGGTGCTATAGTTCTACTATAACTCTAGGGATCCAAGTATATAAATGATATCTACTTTGGGCCCAGAAGTCTATGCATATTACCTACATTGGGCTTTTTGGATCCCAATACATCCCTATTAACCCTAGTTTCCATTCAATTATCCATTTGCTTTTCCATTTCATTGTCCATTATTAGGGTAACATCCCTATATACCGCCTTATACCCTGAACCCTAAACCCTAAACCCTAAATAAAGGGCAATTCCAAGAACAACAGGCTTTAAACCGAGGCTG
Organism: Symbiodinium pilosum; assembly: GCA_905231905.1. Taxonomy (NCBI): domain Eukaryota; class Dinophyceae; order Suessiales; family Symbiodiniaceae; genus Symbiodinium; species Symbiodinium pilosum. The sequence continues at coordinate 3,877 of CAJNIZ010044979.1, forward strand.
TCAGTTCATGGAGAGCAGGAGTAGAGACCAAACGAATACCCCTGAAATGCCCAAGCCCAAGCCTTCTAGTCCCCCTTACGCAGATAGAATATGGGGTATATGGGGATCTCTTTATAATCTACCAAAGGCCATATTCTATACTTAATGGGGACTATTAACCAAGCTGGCTGGCCGTTCCACTTTTTGGGGGTCTCCCCATAGAATACTGATACAAGCACTAAGCATGGACAAAAACATGACCTGGAGAGTCCAGTGGAACCCTTGAAGACGGTCTGGGAAATTAGGTCCTATGTGTGAATGGCCGGGCCATGTAGAGGGTATGTTCCGGGGATCTAAGTAAACCCAACAATCCACGCGCGTCAGAGTAGTGCCTGCAAGATCTCCTTGCGCGAGCTACCTGGTTTCTACAGGTTTCGGATTTTGGGAGCTGGCCCTTAGGATCCAAGTACCTAATAATCATATACTTACCCAAATCCAATACTATAATTAGTATTACCCAAAGCCCAAGTACCTAGTTATCGGGTACATGGACCCTCTGGGTAGTGACTGATCCCAAACGGATGATGATAGAGCTCGAGCTCCTAGAACGTAACTGTGTCTGATCCAACCTTTTGGATGATTTTTTTGGGGGATGTCGAATAGAAACCACCTTCCCCCCACCCACCCGTGATGTTAAATAGGCACTCCAAGACAAGAAGTCTGATAGAGGGTATTAATGCCATGGACATCAAAAGGATGCGATTAGTGTTAGGGGTTCTAGCTCTGTAGGGTACTAGACGTTTGGAATTTGTATGAGGAGCCTATTTACAGCCAACATATCACTAGACAACTCGGGGTTCCCGGTTTTTAGGTGTGATCCTTCATAGCCCAAAGGGTCCATGTACCCAATAATTAGGTACTTGGGTTTTGGGTAATAGTAATTCTAGTACAGGTTTGGGGTAAGTATATGATTATTAGGTACTTGGACCCTTAGGGTAGTGGAGGTCGTGCTACATTGCGCACAGTTCCCCTGCGTGGAGTTCCCCTGCGCACAGCATTGCGGGTGCAAAAGGAAAATGTGTGAAAGTTCACGTAGTTGTTAGACAAGCACAGTCATCATGACTCATGACTCGTGAGCCTTTACATGTACAGCTTTTGAGGAAGGGTGTGATCCAAAACCATACTCCAAGTTGATTTTCTTTGACACACTTATCCGCATGGGGCCAAACCTGAGAGCAACGTCCCTTCCAATTTCACAGGAACCACAATCCTGTTATAGTCACCCCAATCTTTCCCTAGCGCCCTGAGGGTACCGTAAGGGCCTGAGTACACACAGTAGGCCTTGGTGTCTGTAGTGGAAATCGAAATTCCACGGAGATAATAACAGTATTCGGCGTCTACACAGCACAGTTGCCCTGTTCATGGGACATTCTCAGAACCCAGGCGCCAAACATACCCTCCAAGAATGAGGATCTTCACTGAGAATGCAACATGGACTCGATAATTACTTGTGGGAAGTACTAAAAACCTCAAGCCCTAACGGTCCAAGGACTCAAATCTTAGGGCTTTAGGGCCCAAATGCCATAACCCGAATGGTATTTGGGACCTGAAATCCTAATATTTGGGTCCTTGGACCCTCAGGGAAAAAACAAGGATGAAGCCTAGTCAGGAGGCACAAGGGCATGCTCCTTCTGTTCCAGGCTTTACCAATGCCCAGAGGGTCCATGTACCCAATAATTAGGTACTTGGGTTTTGGGTAATAGTAATTATAATACAGGTTTTGGGTAAGTATATGATTATTGGGTACTTGGACCCTTAGGGAGTTGTAGATCCTTTGCTCTCATGACACAAGTGAACCCTACAAATCCTGAAATGACCCACGGAGGGAACGGCATAGGGTACATGTAGTCATCGAAACGTACACGGGGAGCTTATGATGATCTATGAGCAAGGTGACGATTCATCTACTGATTGAACTTTACAACCAGCACCGCACACCCAGTCACAAGAACCACACCTGCCTCTCTTGTGCTATGCACAGGAATTTTTCAGTGTGGCAGACATGATTTTTGGATCTTAGGTTCGGCCCCCGCACAGTCTTAGTGAATACCAGCAATAGCGGTACTACGGCTAGGGCTAGGGTCCCGAGAAGTTCCTATTCTAGCACCATCCCTAAGGGTCCAGGTACCCAATAATCATATACTTACCCAAAACCTGTACTATAATTACTATTACCCGAATCCCAAGTACCTAATTATTGGGTACATGGACCCTCTGGGCATTGCAGAATGGGGCCTAACCCAAGTACATGTTGATTGGCCTCACCCTATTGGCTGAATAGAGCTCCCACAGTAGTAGTTGCTCTAAGTCCCTGGAAACTATGATTCCAGCTGCTTCTAAGTTTCATAGGCACAAGAAATCAAGCTACATGTTCATGTTGAACTCCAGTTCGTACATGCCTGTAATGCAGGGGCCTAGATAGATACCGATATTTCGAGGTAACCGGTACCATGTTTGGTCTATGGCACGTTCCGTTTCGCGTTCCATGTTCTTTTCCAATTGATTCCCCATTAGTACCCTAAACCTCTTATAACTCCCATACAGTCCTTAGATAGCCTCTATCCACCCTATATTCAGGTTTCTATATACAGCTGTTCCTAAACCTTATACCCCGAACCCTTTTTCCGACTGCTGAGCCCGGCGCGCAGGCCAAGGAAGTTTTTTTGTGACTCCTCGATCTCAAAGCACCTGCGCAGGAATAGTCCTGACGGTAGTAATAGTACAACATAAGGCTTAGCGCTTAGGGCTTAGGTATAGTAATAGTTGTGGCAGCGTCGTTCTTGCAAGTCATTGTAGTTCAGAACTCCGAATAAGGGCTACTTTGGTTCCATCCGGGGTGGCAACTACAATTAAGGGCAAGCTCGTTTGACCTGGTGCTGATTTGGCCAGATGTGAATGAACTCCCTAAACCCCTCTAAGGCCCTAATCCCTGGGGGGTGTCACTAATAGGAAGGCGTGATAATTCAAGCTGAGACGTAAGAATTTACATCGGCAAGTTTCTGAGCACAAGAAATCCTAAGCCCTCAACTGTAGGCAGGAAAGCTGCACCATTTGAGCTCTGGACTAAATTTGTAGTATGTCCCTTACATAGGCCCCCCTATACCCCCATATATCTCGTATAAGTCCTCCCCAACCAATATTTAGTCCCTAGCTCACCTGGGATTGCTCCAGAGTGTTCTTCCCAGAATGAAACAGCGTATTTGCTGAGCGCAAGATGTCCTCTGCCCACACTAGTGTTGCAAAGACACCAGGGGCGGCTATGCCAGTAGTGATCTCAATCCTTTCCCTAGGAGTCAAGTACCGAATAATCATATACTTACCCAAAACCTGTGCTATAATTACTATTACCCAAATCCAAAGTACCTAACTATTGGGTACATGGACCCTCTGGGTTTCGTATTCAACCCAATAGCAAGAACCTTCATGGCCAAATCTGAGCTTGAACCAAACTACTTGGCCGCGTCCAGCGGTAGAGGAATTAATGCCAGCTACGTGTGCCTTGCGAAGTTTACTGCGGGGTTCCCCCCCTTCCCTCCTTTTCTTGTCTTGCTCGGTCCCAGCCGCCATAAAGGCAAAAGAAAGAAGATAAGCCCTTCCTAGCACGGCAAACAAACTCGGTACAATCCAGGGAGTCTCAAGATAGCTTTTCCTGTGCTCTTGACACCCCTCGACTGGCAATGTTCGTGGGAGGTGCTTGGTTGCATATTGTGGAATACCAATGGGTGTTCTAGAGGATCCTGCTGTAGCACAAGATCATTTGAGGTGCTTCCATTAGAATTATATTAAAATACTTGAAACAGTATGCGAATGCAACATTACTCTATGCTGGCTCAGGCTTCCGAAGTGCTACTCGCGGTGCCGAATGAGGCTGCCCGCAGTCGTCGGGTCACTGGTGACGGCGTCCCGCTGACCTCAGAAGTATGGTTTTGAACACAGACACGCAAACAGCAGTAGTTGTCCGCTCGCCTGCCAGCTGAGAAGCAAGTCGCATAGATCGTGAGTACAAGAGGCCAAAACTCTGACACAGAAGCACCTGGAGGTGGGGATTTGGGTTCAAGGTTGAAAGCCTGCACTCATCCTGACCCATCGAGTTTTACGATCATACCTAGATCTTCATACTTCACTGTTGGGCACTCATGAAGGGACTGTGCAAACATCAGTTCACCCTATCTAGAAAACACCCTGACGCCTAAATGCATAACCCCGAAGGTTGAAGTATCTCAGAACTGGTCCGGGGGCGGGCGGGATAAATTTTGGTGCACCTGGACGACTAGTGGAACACGAGTCATACTGCTGAAGGAACAAAGTCCATCATGACCGTAAGCACCCAGAAAGTCCAATATCCCTCAATTAGGGAATTTACCTGAAACCATATTTATTAGGCCCTAATGGTCCAAGTACCTAATAATCATATACTTACCCAAAACCTGTACGACTACAATTACTATTACCCAAAACCCAAGCACCTACTTATCGGGTACTTGGACCCTCCGGGAGGGATCCTAGGGTTTTTTAAGGTAAACTCCCTCATCATACTGGACCTTCTGGGCGTGATAGGTAGGGTCCATGTAGGTATATCGTATATACTTAGAGCCAAATTAATCTGCCATGTAACTGTCCCTTAGGGCTCCAGTATAGGCGATATTGCTCCATGAACCCCTTGCGCTGTGACATGATTCCGAAAGTTTAAATCTGTAAGGTCATGCAGGAGTTTTACCAATTGTTCTGCCCTTCCCACCCAGGCTTACACTACAATTTCGGACCTCGAAGTCTCAGGTACGCCATCCTTAGCTACTTGGACGCTCAAGGCTATAAAAAACAAAGTTCGCAGGCCTTGTATACAGAGATTTGTAGGGCCCCATACAAGCGTGTGCTGGGCCCAACATGGTCTATAGAGCTTTGAAATGAATTGGCGTTGCTTCCTTAGTTCATCCTACGCAGGAAACACTAAGCCCCTAAGCTCTAAATTTTCTACGGTGGCACTTAGGACCCCTACTAAGCGTTAACCCTTAGGTACCTATATTAGGAGTATAAGGGAATCCCAATGGATTAAGGGTCTAAGATCCAAGCTAAGCCCGACGAGACTTATAACCCCTATATAAACCCTACATGGCCCTTAGTAGTTTCAACAGTTTCCATTTCATTTTCCATTATCCCCTTATGACCCCCGTATAACCCCAATAGAAGGGTCAATCCCAGTTTCCATTTCATTTTCCATGTTCTTTTCCATTTGATTCTCCATTATAGGGGGATAATACTTAAGGTCAAAGCAACGTCCCCTTCTCCCTATATAACTCCAATCTGTGCCCTATAATCCCTACATAACCACTAAGGTCCAAGCTAAGTCCCAAGGAATTTTCTCATTGCGAGTGGCGACCCGCTGGGTCTGCCGGGGTGCATATTTCAAGCCCACGGCAACGTGCATTTAACACGAACCGTAAGGGTCCGAGTACCTTTGGCTTAGGGTTTAGGGTTTAGGGCTTTACGCTAAGGCTCCAAATAGCCCCATATAGGTCATATTTGAATACTTTGGGGCCCAATGTAGGTAGTGCTTATAAACATGGAGCCCCAGGGATTGGGTACCTGCAACCCCAAGATTTGGGTACTTGGACCCTTGGGAGGAGGGAAGCAGCCGATGCTTTTGGCTGAACTGCTTGCGTTGGGGCTTGCAGTTCTAGACGTTGTGTAGAGGCCGTCTTGATCTACTTGCGTAAGGTATCAGGTAACCGCAGGTAGCGTGAGAGTTAAGAGTGTCCGGCAATCACCGCAAATAGCCCGAAATCACTGTGAGCCAGGACTGAAGGAAGTCGACTTTGCCAATTTCATGTAGCTGATAACAAAAACACCGGCACCCAACAACAAAGGGCTAAAGATGGTTGTAGAGAACTGCGCAGACCAGGACTTACTATGGATTGCTGTTAAGGAATTTGAACCAAGTTACCATGATGTGGGTATATAGTAAAGAAAAGGGTTTCATTATTCTAGTAACCCCAAACCGAAAACCTAGGAACTTAAGTCAAACTCCCTGACAGCAGCCCAGATTAGACTGCCTAAGAGTCTCCAGAAATTCTTCTCCTCAATTCATGCTGGGTCTTTGGATGCTTCATGCTAGAGCGAGACGAGGCATGTTAAAGTGAGCAGGGTCTACCTATGATCCCAGTTACCTCCAGTTGTGGAGTTATTACCCCCTGATTTAAGAATGTAACCCATGCACCTGTAGGAAACTGGGGTTACGGTGGGGGTTAAATTCTTCAGTGCGTGGGGTTTACCTCCAGGGTCCGCGTTCAAGCTCTATAGGGTACAGGGACGGAAATACAGAAGTAAGGGATTGGAGCTGTGGTGGAAGTCCGAAGAAAAACTTGCCCTTCAATCCTGTAAACCCTATAAACCCTACACACTCTATAAAACACATTAACCAAAAGAACCTTATAAACTCTAAACCCATTGGGAGGCTCATCTGCCGTGGCAGCACTCCTGTTCCCGGCTGCTTCCTCTGCTGTTTCAAAGGAAAACCGCGCTCTTCTTGTTTTGAGGGGTTGTATTGTCGAGATTTTCGGTTTAGCTTTCGCAAACTAAGGGGCTCTATTATGGATGCTGCGAATGTAGGGAGCTGTGCGTCACAAATCTTCAGGAAAGGACCCCTAGTCTACGGAAGCTAACTAAACTCGATATACTCCGCATATCGCCTTACCCTATGGCCGCCAAATATCCAATGTACGTGCGTACTCCCAACTATTCCAGTTTAGGTAGCCTTTGTCTATAGACTTTGGGGCCCAATGTAGGCATGATCTATAGACTTAGAGCCCTAAAAACACAGTATGATGCATCACTCAATATCACGGCTATGTATCATTAACACACACACACACACACTTCAATGATCACCCTTGACAATGAAATACCCTGTCCATTCACGCGCCGTCGTGGAACTATGCTGGGAACACTGTTGTTACCGTTACTAGGAGGGGGGAGGCGCATAGTGTTAACCCCTAAGCCCTAAACCCTTTTACAAGTAGGGAATGTGATCAAATTCTCTCAAGTCGGCTCTGAGGGTCCAAGTATCCAGATCTTCTGTCCCTAGGGCTGTTTAGAGTTTCGGTTTTAGGGTACCTTGGCCTGCAACCAAATTTGTTTGGCTTCTCGAACCCCAAACCCCCTAGGGCTCCAAACGGCCCAATGTAGGTGCTATCTATACAGATTGCCCCCAATGTTAATACCGTTTATAGACAGTGAGGAACCTAAACGGTACTTTATCTTTTGGGCAAGGCATGTGTCGGGTTGTTGAGCGTCTCGGTAGCTAGTTTGCAGATTGAAAAGCTGCGCGAGCGAGTTAGGCGTACCTAGAATAGTCTATATACCTATAGACGTTTGATTTGCGCTTCTCAAGGGTACATGGTTCCTGTAGGTAGATCTGACCTAAGAGTGGCCGTAGGCTGAGGGACGAAGCAATTCAAATGGGAGACATAGGCATATAGCAGCATCTAAGAGCTATCTGGGGCTATACGAGGATATGTAAGGTTTGGGGGCATAAATAATCGAAGAAAAAGAATCAAAAAGAAAGTCACGTGGAATATGAAATGGAAACTGGGCTTAGACAGGGGTTTGTAGAGATTGAATGCCATGGCCTAGGCAGCGACGAAGTACATTATCCTGAGGGTCCAAATACCCAATAATTAGGTACTTGGGTTTTGGGTAATAGTAATTATAGTACAGCTTTTGGGTAAGTATATGATTATTAGGTACTTGGACCCTTAAGGTTATAAAGTTGTGCAAGGATTGTAGGGGGCCGCCATTGGGAAGTATCCAGGCTTCTACACTACGGAGATTGGAAAGGGATTGCCGCTGCCCCCTCTGAGAATTGTGTAGTAGGGATATCTTATATTGCAGGCTTGGAACACGTCAAACAGGTGAGTTACAGGTTTTCTGGGGAAGGTATCCCCGAGCCTTAGTCCTAAGCCTGAAACCATCAACCCTAACCCATAGGGCGCAAACCTGCGGTCAGGTGGGGGCAAAACAGTTTCCCTGGATAGATACGCAACTAAACAGGACGCCCTCCCCGTGACCCGAACTACCTACTGTTTTATGGGTATATAATGGAGAGACAAACGGAAAAGAACATGGGAAATGATTGGGAACTGGGATTATATTGTGGTTTGCACTGTTTTTTGGGTTATGCCTAGTAATCGGAGGGGGGGTAGCTCCTACTAAGTAGTCGGTAATTGGGTTACGTTACAGGTAAACGTCTAACGCCCATTCACAATTCTCGGCAAACAAAGCATTGTGATAAGTCATGGGGACATAGTTATGTAGTCCCAACGACCAACCCAGCTAGACCCTCAAGCCATCAGTCTCAGATGCTACAGAAAAGAAAGCCCTTGAAGCTCATTCCCCTGTATGAGTGGCAATATTTCCTGATGTAGTCAACAGACATGGGTTCCTACTGGGTAACGTATAGCGACTGCTAGAGAGAATCCTTGATGGTCCCTTTGTAAGCTGAAGGTAGTAAGAGTAGCTCATATCAGGTTAAGGGTGTCTTGGGCTTTGCAAAATCCAGTCTGGGACCCATATGTGATCAGTCATCCAATACAGCAGATGCTCAACATACATGCGTGCTTCCAGACAGCTATTTTCGAATATTCAAACACATTACCAAAAAAAGCATGGGGAACCTCGAATAATGGCAAGAATGAGGGCCTGCAGATCGATACCATCCCTGGTTTTGGTACTTCCTGAAATGGGGGTCCCCCTTATATACCCAACGCCGTCCCTGTCCTGAGCTCGTAAAACCCTAAAATCGCCTAACTCGCTCAAATCGATGATGCTTCGATCCCCTGTGGGTTCGACTCGGGACCACTCGCAAGATATCGTATCATGCTAAGACCCTGACAATTCTAATTCCTGACCGCAATCAGAAGAAGGGCTTGTAGCGGGTGCAGCGGTCAGACATGAGGGTGAGGATTCCCGACACAAGAAACAGATCTAGGTTACTATGATTCTTATTAATATGGGAGATTCCCAAAATTAGGGCTACCTTTTTGGGGTCCCCATAATAAGGATCAAAGTATTTTGGGGTCTATATTGGGGTCCCCTTATTATGGGAAACTACCATATAATATCATTACAAATGCTGGCCCAAAATGCACTGGTGGCTTGTAAGGAGTGAAAGATTATGACGTAGGGATTGTGAGAGGACCACTTCGAGCGCAGGAGTTGGGGACAAAGCCGCCACCTAGACCCTCCCAGTTGTTGTAACCGGAACCTACAAATTCGAGAAACGAATGTACCCACAAAAAATGCGATAATTCCTCGTATTCCAGCATCCCTTCGTGGGGTTCTGCTTGCTCTATTCGGGCGGTCTAGGCTGGCTCCTTGGCAGGAGCTAGGAATAGGTCATGGAGTCATGGGCTTAGGATTCTGCTGGCTATGGAATCTGAAGCCCTTTAGACATCGGCATGAACTTGACTCGGTGATTGAAATTGAGGGCTTCAGGTATCCGATCCGATGCCTCATCAGGACCTAAAGCGTGCCAAACATTGCAATTCAATCGCACGGCGGATGATGCGAAGAAATCTCATCTTGAACCCGTGATATCTTGGGGGCCGCAAGCGAACCTTCTGACAGGCATTCGAAGCTGTTCCCCAAAGAGTCCAGGTACCTAATCATTAGCTACTTGGGTTCTGGGTAATAGTAATTGTAATACAAGTTTCGGGCAAATATGTGGGGGGTTGTCAAAATTATGGTTTGTTTTGGGGTGCCCTAAACATTAGGTGCCGTATTACAATAGGGATCCAAAAAAGGGACCATAATTTGGCAACCCAACCACCCATATACATATATAACCCCTATATCCTGTATTATACCTAAACACCTAAACCCCAGGAACCCTAAACCAACCCTGAATAGTCGTCCCAATCCATAATTTGGCAACCCAACCACCCATATGATTATTGGGTACTTGGACCCTTAGGGTTCACTCACATGGGAGTCTCTCAACGTGGAGCCTTAGGGATTGTAGGGTTTAGGGTTTAGGGTTTAGGGATTACATATAGGGTTTAGGGATTAGGGTTTAGGGCTTCTAGGGTTTAGGGTTTAGGGGTGGGGATTACAAACAGATTATAAACGTCCCTGCTAGGGACACTTTTTGAGAAACTCCCAAATTTGCTGAGGAATCCAGGAGACATCAAATCTCACCAGCTGAGAGTTTTCAACTTAAGGTCACCGCATCTGAAACAATGAATTTGATTTCCCCTAGGGCTCCATGTCTATAAATAATACCTACATTGGGCCCCAAAGTCTATAAATATGACCTACATTGGGTTATTTGGAGCCTTAGGGTTCATGATCCCCAATACGGGAAAATCATATGGAAAAGAACACGGAAAATGAACTGGGAACTGCTGTTTGAGGTAAAATGCATGTATGTGTGGAGAGTATGCATGTTTGTGTGTATGTATGCATATATGGTTGCTCTTCACTGTATAAAAACTACCAGAAGCGGGGCCACAAGTTTGGGGCAGTTGGCTTGGAGTAGTGTGTGAGGTCTGTCTCGTTGGACCCCTCAGGAGCTTAGTCATACTAGACTACGGACTAAACGTCCAGAAAATGTCCAGTAGCAGGACGTGCCGCACTATACGTCGCAAAGCCGATGCCTAGTTGTAGTTGTGCACGAGATAACATGGCCACAGTGGTCCGCCTTTACTGTTCTGAAAGCCACCAAAACCGTATTATTATTATCATCATCATCATCATCATCATCATCCGATGCACAAACCTCTTTTACGGACAATACCTATAGATACTGCTGCCAAATTGCAGAGCACCGAACTTTAGCCATCATTTCCAGATGTGTCCGGACAGGGCGAATAGTGATGATAGGGTGTAGGATCCAAGGTTTAGTAGGGAACCACAACTTGTAGGATTGACCGTAACAAGGCTAGCTCCGAAATTAGCTGGTCGAAACCTGCCTACCTGAGCTTACAAAAGTCTGAGGCCCTAAGTTCTTATAACCGCCTTACTCTGGGCCAGAAAGGCTTGAAATTGCACCCTCTGTGAGCTACCCCATATAGCCCCTATAAGCCCCTTAAAAAACACATAATAGTAGTTTACATGTTCTTTTCCATTTTCACTATATTACCTCTTTAAGCCCCTAGTGTATCATCCCTTTCAACCCCAGACCGTACACTGTAAACCTATCAGGACCCCCAAGAAAAGACGCCGTCTAGAGTTTAGGGTTTAGGGGAAACCCCCAACCGTAGACGTCCATGCGCACAATAAGGGAGATATGGGGATGCATTGGGTTGAGAGTTTAGGGTACAAGTCAAACAAGGTTGGGGTACTGGCGATTCCGGTAGTAGTGCCTGTAACCCTACACCCTAAACCGCTGGGGGAAGGTCTATGATTATTGGGTATTTGTACCTTCAGGCAAGCTGTTGAGGTATAGGCGTGTAGGGTTAAGGATGCTGTAGTACCCTCGAACTCTCAGCTACCTAGATATTAGTCTACTAGGCTACTGAATCATGTAACTATAATTATAGGGTATAGGGTTTAGGGTATATACAACCCAGAGACCATTATTTAGGTAGCTGGAGCCCTAGGGGCAAATCAATCCCTCGCTAAAACCTCGAATGAAAAGCTGAGCGGCCTGTCCTACCGAAGTGCTGGGGCAAACCAGCGAGCTCCCAAAACAGGTCTCAGGCGAAAAAATAAGAGGCCTGGAGCATGGTAATGTTTAGGACCTAGACTCCCACTATCTACCCTTAGTGCTCCAGTTACTTAAATAATGGGTTCTGGGCTCTATAACCTACACCCTAAGGGTCCAAGTACCTAATTATCATATACTTACCCCAAACCTGTACTATAATCACTATTACCCAAATCCCAAGTACCTAATTATTGGGTAAATGGACCCTTTGGGTAATGGCTTCTGGGCTCTATAACCTATAGTTACATAGCCAGGTAGCCTAGTATCTAGGTAATTGGGAGCCCTAGAGTTATACCCTCAACCATAAACCAGGGTTTAGGGTTTAGGGATTAGGGTTTAGGGTTCTGATCCTGGGACGGCTGAAGATCTAGAGCTCAGTGAGCTCTCGCCTACCCTAATGGGTCTACGGGTTAGGGTCCAAATACATGATAACCATATGACGGTTCCCCAATTTGACCATAGACTGTTGAGGTCCATTTTGGGGTCCCCATTTGGGGAATCTACCATATATACTTGACCAAAACCTGTGCTACAATTACTTTTACCAAGATCCCAGGTGCCTAATTATTGGGTACTCGCATCCTTTGGGTTAGGCGCATAACATTCCAAGCCGACACATAACATTTTTCGCGCAGTATAAGAAACCTGTACAGAGATGAAAGGAACTGCCTCATATGTTTTTGTATTTAAGACTTCTTTAAAGACTGCCTGGCATGGATGGCGGCAAGAACCCTGAACCCTAAACCCTAAATTCCTAAACCCTAAACCATAACCCCTAAACCCTAAAGCGGGATTCATCTTCGAGCCCGTGCCAGAAGCAAACTTCCCATACCTGGGATGGGTCCTTTCTAGGTTTTGGTAAGAGTATATACGATTCCTTACCCGGAGGGCCCATGTACCCAATAATTAGGTACGTGGGGTTTGGGTAATAGTAATTATAGTACAGTTTTTGTGTAAGTATATGATTATTAGGTACTTGGACCCGTAGGGTTGGGAATATGGGCGCGTATGTCTAGAAATGCTTGGTGTCTAACTTGGGAGATTCTGAACTGATATTCCTACCATACATATATGCATACCTATATGTATACCTATATCTATATGTGTATGTAAATTTACATGGATGGTTGTCCACCTGATTATGGGGGAACTTTTGCCACGACCTTTGTTGACAAAGCCGTTTCCTTTTTGTCACATTCGCATTCCAGCCTAAACCCTAAACCCCAAAACCCTAAACCCTAAACTGCTTGAGACCTTGGTCCTTTGTAGTGCAATCACTCTACTGGGTTTTTTGAGAGCCGAAGGCTCAGGTCTTGCAGTGATTGGGACCACTCCCCAAGGTTGGTTTAGGGTTCCTGGGGTTTAGGTGTTTACGTATAATATGGGATATAGGGGTATATATGTATATGGGTGGTTGTCAAAATTATGGTCCCTTTTTGGATCCCTATTATATTACGGCACCTAATATTCAGGGTACCCAAAAGAGGACTATAATTTTGACAACCACCCATATACAAGGATAATGGAAAAGAACATGGAGGCAGTCTCAAACCTGAATTGTTGCGTTTTGCAGAATTTCAGGACGCTTTCTTTGCCTGACGTCTTTGGTATCTTCAGCTTGAAGCTTGAGTCCTACAAGCCCTTTTCTCCCCCCCCCCCCAACAAAAAATGCAACCAAAATCATCAAAATTGCGCTGCTCTTGACGCTGTATCGGGAGCAGGTGCCCAGACTTCTTCGCAGCTGTCTCAGGCATCGTCTCACTTAGGAGTCTTGTACCTGAGTCTAGGGCGTGCTCCATGTAAGTGACAGTGCCGCTTCGGGTCCCTCTTACAGGCTATATGTTGGCTTCCCAAAATAAGGGGTACCATTTTAGGGGTCCCAATAAAACAATAAGGACCATAGTATTTTGGGGTCTATATTGGGGGTCCCCTGATTTTGGGAAACTACCATATATATATATATGTATATGTAGTATGCTTGTTAACTACTTTACTTGGTCAGGTTTACCCTGAAAGGACCCCTATCTGGATCCTTTCACATCCAAGAGCAAGCAAACTTAGTCACAGGAAGTGTTCGACGCCTGCGAAAGTACTCTAAACTCTTGCATGCATTTCTAGTCTATTACATGAGGCAGTTCACGACTGCTTCAATCTTAATCTCCACACACACCCCCTCAACCCTGAACCCTAAACCCTAAACTAAACCCTGAACTCTAAACCCCACAAATGTTCTACAAAAGAGCTTCTGGCAAGGAACGACCTAGTGCTGGGGACCTTGAAGCAGTCATCCCTTCGCAGAAAACTCTAGATTCGCAGCTCAAAACGTTAAACAAGGGGTTCCTAAAATTAGGGGCACCCTTTAAAAAGGGTCATAGGGGTTATATGGGAATATATAGGGTTACATAGGGTTTGGGGTTTTGGGATTCCTAAAATTCGGGGTACCATTTTGGGTGTCTGCATAAAAAGGATACAAATATTTGGGAACCCTAAACCCTAATTAGGATCCCCTTGTTTTGGGAAACTACCAAATGCCAGTACATGCGCAAAGAATGGTGGAGCGTGCCTGTAAACCCAATTACCTACAGTTTAAAAGGAGTTATCCCTTAATAAGTAGGAATAACCCACAAAACTGTAGGAAATCGGGGATACAGGTACCCCTTCAATTAGATTCTGAATATTCCCACGTACTCGAACGAGCCCCGTGCAGGGTTTGCCTAGACCTCCCAGTTAGCCACAACCTGCATGTAAAGATGTTTAATTCCGAGTTGCACGAGCCTCTGGGATAGGCAATATGTATGTCGTAGGTATTCTTGTCATCATGCTTATAGCATTTTCGCTGTGAGATTGGCATTACTATCATACAATAGGCATGCAGCGGCCGAATTACATAATTCGACTATAGTTCTGGGGGAAATTAAGCATCGGTTTAGGTTCAGTGCTTAGGGTTTACGGTTGTTCCACAATGCATTCTTGTTGCCTTCACATGCGCAACCAAAGCCATGACAACCTCCCCTAAACGCCCACCCTTAACTGTGAGCTCCGATCTATTGCCGTTTTCACAATGCACATGAGACATGGGGCTCATTTGTTGTCTAAGCCTTCAGCGTGCAATCATTGTTAAGCTTTTATATAAAACATGACCTTAGTTAAATCCTAGACCAGGGGAGGCTTGAACAGTTTTTGTTGCATGGATTTGTAGGGGAGAGATATGTAAGGATCAATGGCAAAGACGAACATACATCACTTTCAAACCAACAATTGTAAACCCCTGTTATGACTTCTCAGTCAGAATCGCTGCATCTTGAACTCATACCTCCTATAATTCAGGTGGACCAACCAACGCCCAGTAACAGTGACTATAAATGATAATGGCGATCATATTTAAAGTCCTCTTATAGTCCTACTATACCACTATTACAGCGTTGGGGGTACACCTAAAATAGAATGCAAATACAACAGCCGCACATCAGATGAATTCCCAGGACGTCCAAACTGCTCGTGGGAAATATAAGGAAAGGACCACGGGGCTAAATGCAGGTAGCATGGGGGTCTAAATCATTATCAAGATCCTTTCTCAGGTCTATTCG
This sequence comes from Symbiodinium pilosum, assembly GCA_905231905.1. Taxonomy (NCBI): domain Eukaryota; class Dinophyceae; order Suessiales; family Symbiodiniaceae; genus Symbiodinium; species Symbiodinium pilosum. Next base: position 19,204 of record CAJNIZ010044979.1, read on the forward strand.
AGGTAACCTAGAACATGATGCAATTGAGACCATAATTTCTAAGCCCCTACAGTAGGTATTGTTGGTATCTTGGACCCCAGGGCTTCCAATCATTGCTACTCGTGCATGAAAGCTATTGCTACTTGTGCTTTCAGCGATGCTCCTTTCTTTAATAAGCCCTAACTAAACCAAAAATCCAAAACCCGAAGGAGGCAAGCCAGGCGTGCGCTGCCTGGAAGTCATGACAAAACCTAGCCTTACTACTTGGATTCCTATAGTGGCAGTTTACAACTTTCATACTGGGGGGGGGGGGGGGGGGGG